>CALNXI010003609.1:0-10027 GCA_942486025.1 Porites evermanni
GTTTTAACAGCCTGTGTGCTTACTGTTCCGTGAATCATTTACATTTCCATGTGTGGTACAATAAACATCCATCTTATCTTGAGACGGTGGTGAGTTCATCAGACAACCTTGCCGCATTTTATCCGGCTTCCGTGCTTTCTTTTTGTGGTACTGTGGAAGTAAACATTTAACATAGGGAAATAATTATGGCGGAGATGTGCTATAATTTATGCCTGTTAGTTTAAGGACCTTTCATTCTTCTTTCCCATGGCATCCCCTGCACGCATTAACATGGCAAAAATTCCAACCTCTGAAATATTTGCTGGCGTTCTGTGAAGAAAAGTGCCCGTGGGTTAAGATATATCTTTTTGAGTGGGAGCACCAGAGAGAATTCTTTGTTTTTGTAATATTGGTGGAGGCTTTTGAACTACATATAGGAGACTAGATTCAACCCACGTTCCGAGATTCTCTCCATTGTCTTCAGGAGACTGGGGATAATAAATTATAAGTAATATCCCTCGACAAAGTGGGCATGCGTGCCTTCCCCTCCACCCCACCCCCGCTTAATTCTCCCCGCTGTTTGTTAGCCTTTTCAGTACGCCTGCATTAATTACGAGGTTTTCTCTCTCTTTGATGAATTGTTGTAGGACGTTTTTCCTGTTTGTGAAGACCTATTTGAAGTTAGAGATTATGCAACGACTATGTTCGTCTTCGAGTTAGGACCTCACACTAATCCTAGTTTACTAGCGAGGTAAGGAGCGAAAAGTTGTAATAACTCATTACACTGTTTAATAGCATCCCCTGATCGTATTTTCTGTTAGTTAAGAAAAAGAGGAGGAAATAAAACTTACGTGTATATACAGTTTCAGCAATAGTTTTTACCCTATAGCGGCTACTCCAAAAGGGACTGGAATCTAATCCCCCTACGATTAGAGCAGAAAGTTATTCAGATTTTTGTAATTACCTCAGCTATAATTCTTACGTTTATCTTTTATTACTTTTTTCTTCTTCTTGTTTTAAATTTTTTTATTACTCTATTTTCCATGCGCAACGGAAAGCGTTAAAATAGAAGTTCTATATAATGTCACGCTAAAGTACTGAGGCAAACGCACGTCGCACGCCTGGTTTGGGCTGCTTTTACTGTTGGTGGATAGTGGTATTTTTAACCAGTTATATTAAAAACACTGCTGTTCGTATTTTAAACATTACATAATTGGGTTCAATCTGAGCATAACTGGTTTAAAACCGAGCGTTTGAAGAAAAGTTTTATTTTTAGCCACTTTAGTTTTATTTTTTTCTCTTTGTTATCATCAGTATTTGTAAATATCCCGTAATTCAGCCTACGGCTGCAATGGTGTTTATAATTAAGTATCTATCTATCTACCTGTCAATCAAACGCGAAAGAAATAAAAGTAAAAATTGAAATGCTTGCACAAATATGATGGAATAAAAGCTATTTATAACATACTGTATGTATGATATGCAATTTATTATATACATGTTTAAATCTCAGATATATACATAAGAACCTTCAAGGCCGAGGTGACGAAATGTAAAGTCTCTGAGAGGGCCGATTTCACCGAGCATGTTAGCAAACGTATTAACCTAGCGTTCCACAAAATGACACCCCTGCAAACTTCTAAATTCCTGCCATAATTAGCACAAAACCACGCAACCGTTAGAAAAATGAACGATCTAAGTGACCTCACCGCCGGTTAATCTTGGCCGTCGTTTTGTTCACAGAAAAATAAACCAAGTGTCGTCTTATTTTATACAAAACGAGGTCGCACATACTTGTCTTATTATGCGTGGAGAAGCTTGTACCTCAAAAGCGCTGATAAATGGGTATGTTAACAAGGAAAGTAAGCAACAGTCTGTCCTCAGAGTCTTCCTCTGGCCTCGAAATGCTGTGACTGGTGAGTAGAACAAAGACTTAAAACAATTAGAGCGCTTTTCATTTGAGTGTCGAAAAGTAATTGGACTTTCGAGCATCCGTTTTCCGGGTGGGTAGAAAACGAAGACTTAAGACCTAAGACCTAAGACCCAAAAACGAAGACCCCCGTCAAAATCACTTATAAATACCTAGTTTTTGGGTATTAGGTCTTAGGTCCTCGTTTTCTACCCACCCTCCGTTTTCCTCTGATTTACACTAGAATTAGCACGTATTGATTATGTCTTTCTTTCCGCAGAACCGGAAAACTGTGATTAAATAGTACAGTTTCTCTTAAGTTCTCGTTAAAATTTATTTTTTTTACAAATCACTTTTTCTTTAATTAAGATCTCTTGCTAGCTTATCCGAAACCATCTAGTGCCACAGCAACAATAGTACATACTGTTGCAAACACACTGAAGAACTTAGTATCTTTATGGAACCAGCTACGCAGGCTAACTCTGCTATGTAATTGTATTGACAGGTTCCGAGGTAAAGAGCTCGTATGCGGAATCAGACGAACGACCTATGGCTGTCTGTGAATTAGGTGGCTTTGTAGCAGTTGAAAGTGAGAATCCGCTTTTATAGGTTGCTTTCTTTTCAGCTGAGTGCATGTCATAAGTTTTTCTCCCCACGTAAGGGAATGCAAGACTCAGGATTCCACGTACTGGATTCCGGATGCTAATCGTCAGTGGAATTCTGGATTCCTCAGAGCCCAGGATTCCGGATCTCACAGCAAAAATTTGCTCGATTCCAGATTTACAGTCAGATTTCACAAGCAAAAATTTCCCGCATTCCAGAATCTGGATTCCCTTACGTCGGGCCAAGTTCTGCTTAATGATGACAATTATTTTCTTTTCATTTGTGTGCTTTTTTGTTTTTTTTGCTCTTTCAGCAAGAGGGACATTTAATTCGTTCAGCGAGGAAAAATTTTGTGAATACATGAAACGAGCTACGCTACGTGGAGAAGAGTTTGCCAAGCACAGGGAGGCAATAAGAGAATTACTAAGAAATTAAATTAGCTTGTTGCATTTCTCGGACAAATCTTGTAGTATTGGTGTAAAAGCACTCTTTCCGGTTGTGGTAATTTTTTGGGGAAAGACTTTGAAGTCTGGTCAGCAACAACGATCGAACTTGCTAGTGCATCCGTGTTCATATCAGGGATAACCATCCACTGGGTTTTCTAATCATCACTGTTCAACTTAGGTTATCAGTATTATGCTTTTGTACATTGTGTATGTAGGTCTTATTTAATTAAGTCCATTTTTGAATTGCATTTTTTACTAGTCACTATTAATCAATTGTTAATTAATCAATCAATCAATCAATCAATCAATCAGTTGATTGTTTGCATGCATCCAGAAGTCCAAGGAGAGCCCGTGTTACTACGTTTAAATTTCAACCAGTTCCTTATCCTTTCAACAGAACTACAAACATGCCCTCTTCATTACCATTTGAAATGAAACGTGAAACATTTCGTCTTAAATGAAGTTACCAGTCGCACTGGCCCCCTTGTGCTGATTTCCTCTTCTCTGCCTGTTTCACCACCACAAACGACAACAAGAGACTCTGCTCGCGGGCTACATTCAAAACGTGCTGGTTTGGTGAAGGGAAGTTAGCGATTAATTAACGACATTAATATTGATATGTGTTGGAAATAACAAATTAACCTATAAAGAGGCGTACATCGCAAAGTTGGTTGGACTAAAGTAAAGATAAAGGAAGGAGATAAAATTAGATTGATTTACTTGCATTTTAAATGAGAACTAGAGATTGAAAGTTGGCTTTGGCGACTAGCCAAGCTCATGCAGCTAACTATGGAGTCCATGAAGGTTGATGTCACGTGATTCTCTATGAGTTCTCTTATACACAGCATATTCCTAGTCGTAAAGGTTTGCATTGGAGCGTGAGTGGAAACTTCCAAAATGGATCCTACAGCCTTAATGAGTATAATTTGTTGTTCAGCAATATGAAGAGTCTCCCCGGTCGACAATTTAATCGATAATTTGAAAAAATAGGCCAGAGTGAGAGAAGGGGCCAGTGATGAAAGATGAAGATCTAGAATACCAACAACAACAACAACAACAACAACACTGCTTCATTTACCAAGGAATTTAAATCCTGATTGAGCAGTCCCTAAATATTGAAGCAAGTCCTGAACTAGAAGGTTAAAACGACGAGGAAGTTCCGTTTGACAGCCTGCAACAGACCCGCTACAGTAAGCTTCTCTCAACACTGCTGTCACGTGTAAGAGTGATTAACGCACTTAACTCACAATTAATCCTCTCTGGGGGTTAACGCAAAAACATTTAATCCCGACTTTTCTCTCAAGGGTGCCGGCAAAGTTCTAGAACGTTCTGATTCTATTAATACGTTTTCCATGCGTGCCCAGAGAAGCACTATTTTTACCCTTTCAATGCCAAATGTAGCCAAACGCAAAGTTCGACCAGATTTCCAAATTTCATTTTGTAAAATTTGAAAAACAAATAGCACCATGTGTAAGTACAGGCAGAGAGGTTTCATTTGAATGGTCACATCATAGGATTTCGTCCACAGACTCAAAAGTTAGAGTCACCTTACAAAACTCCATCAAACACTCTGGCAGTGAAAGGGTTAAAGCTCTCCCCGACCTCCAGGACTTGCCAAGTCAAGACTGCCCAAAATAACATTTAATCTACCTTCTCTTCTTCCGACGACATGATATCTCTATCTCATGAGGTTTTCTTATTTTTAAGTAATATCCCCACGTTTCAGACTTTTTGGCAAACCATTCTGCCTTCAGTTCAAATTTTCCTTTGTGTATGACAACCAAAATCCCGCGTGGTAAGTAAGAGGCGATGCTTCACCTAGGCCACACTTTTCCAAAACTTTAAGGTAGTACTTGTATACTTGCAAGAACATTGTAACGCAACCTAATTTAGAGGAATTTTTACGTGAGCTTTTTGAACAATATCGTATTGAAAATTGTGGCAAACAATACTGAATATGTGTAGCAACTGACAGGTTTTTTTTATTTTATTTTTTTTTATTTTCCAATACTGGTTATTTTTATTGTAATTTGTTTTGTTACTTACCGACATATTTATTTACTTATTTATTCTTTTACTTTCTGCTGTGTATTAATGTTGTTAATTTGTTGTCAATAGTAAAAAAAAAATCTAGGCCACACCCATGAGCGGGCTAAAGCGATCGTTGTGAAAATACTCCTGACTATGGGGCAGGGCAACCCAGCAACCTTCAAAGGTACATGAAAAAAGTAGCAATCAAAGGCTATTCACTTGAGGAAAATGTTGTACTTAAAGAGGCACGCGCATTCACTTCTCTTTTGCGCTCTCTTACGAACTGATAGCAGAACTTTGATTGAACACAGACAGCTCATAGGCGATCTTTTAATGAAGCTGTGTAAGTGTTAAAGTGCTATCCCTTTTAATTAATGAAGCTGGATTCAAGTTGAAAAATCTGCACCATTATAGTAAATTGCTTCAATCTGACGTCTGGTTCTTTTTTGGCTGTTTACTCACATTCCGGCACACGAACGCCTTTGTTATCCAGTAGCGGATCTTCCATAACTAAGGACTAATAAGTACTAATAAGTGGCTCGATTCCGCACAGTTTTAAGCTAAAGCACCGACGCTGGCAGCGATATAACTTACGAATTGCTTACTGGCTAAGCTTTAGATAGATAATCTAGCTTATGACTTTAAAATGATAACGTTAGTAACGAAAATGGAATGGCATTTATCAGGGCCTGTTCCGCAAAAATGCGCAATAGCTCCCCGTATTATAATCCTGCCTTTATTGCGAACTATTAAAAGAAAGATCTACTCGCTAGGTTCCTTTATCTGAGCATTCACGTAGGTCGGACTCTTGAAAAGGCTTTCTCTTAAGAGAGATGTTAGTTGAACAGAAAAGAACTGAAACGAAAAATGCTTCAACCACATTAATCTCTATTATTCAGTCTCGGACACAACTTCAAGGAAAATCTAGCAAATGGGAACAGTTGAGTCAATTTAGTTCGAAAGAGCGCGAATTCGTTTTCTAGCCCATCGCTGACTACCCTTTGTCCAGCTACTACGTAGTGACTTCCTAATCAAGATGTTTGATGTCGTGCTGCAAAGTTCCTATCGACAGATCTACAGAATGCTTTTCGGTTGAAGTTCGTAGATAAAGCTGCAAAAATTAATTTTCAGCTGATCACCCGACCGCCGAAAATCTGAGGAGCCAATCAGGCCAAGGATCCGAACCCCGCGCGGGAAAATGCGTGCGGGCACGTTTTTATGTTCTTTATGTACGAAATTTGTAGCATGTTACCCTGTTCCGGGTTATATATATCTGACCAATCACAACACAGAATAACAAAACCATGGCAACTGCTAAATGAAAAATAATACTTTCTACTCAGTATTCTTATGTTCACTTTTCGCTTCCTTGGTGTTCATCCTAGCAGAAGAGATTCCAGCAGATACCACCATGTCTTCCCCAAAACGTTGGAGTGATTTAACCTTGCTGCACTAAAACTTGTACAATCAAAAACTGGCATAAAATTGGTTTTCACCCATGTACGGCTTTTAGAGCTGTTAACGCTAGTTTGCTTCTTGCTGCGGTTTCCCAACAAACCCGGCATTTCTCAAACAGGGGGTGCTCTGAAGCACTTTTCGCTGCACAACTGGTGCATACCCGACCCCCTTTAGTCTCTCTTTAGCCTGTTCCAGGCTCTCAGATAGTGGGGAAGTCGCGAAAGTGAAAGGCGCGAGAAAAGTTGGCCGGGCGGGACAAAGGAAAAAGGAAGGCGGACCTGACTGACTCTCTCGGAGCCTGGAACAGGCTAGTCTCTCGTGTCCGAATACGAGAGAAACGATCTTGTCTGTAAGAATTTAGCCCCGGCATCTTGTGGCGTGAAAGGAATTTGTTTTGAATTTGTTCCCGTCTTCGAATCATGTGTTTAGTTATTGGTTATAACGGTTAGTTAACTTTTGACTGTAGAAGGAATAAAAATAGTGCACTTAGAAGAATTCTCTGCTGTTATATATTCTGTTATGCTTTTATAACTGGCAAATACGATTTGTGAGCATTAAAGATTTCTTATCTGAACTGAATTAACCTTTATAACGTAATTTCTGTCCAAATGATTGTTAACTGCCATATCACTGTGTCTTCAGTGTTCTCAAGACCTTTGACTGACTTCACTTGACGCCTGTTTTCACTGGAAATAAGTGATTCGTCGACGTTGCAACGATACTGTAACATTAACTGTCGACTGTCACTGATAACAGTCTTTATGTTATGTCCTTAGCTATCCCGAACCCTTCAAAGGTCAAATATGAAAAAAAACCTTTGAAAACAACCTGTCAATATCTTACCGTCCCCTTTCAGTCTGGTTCCCCTATCCACACGTTTTTGTTTTCATCGTTTTTTGCGGTACTTTGAACTGTTGATTGAGTGATGATCCACGGCTACCTACTCCCTGCTGTTCGACAATTACAGCATTCCAGGATCTCATTCAGCTCAATTGCAAAGGACTATCATAGCTGAAAGGATTACGCCATTGTTTATTCCGACAAGACCTTGATAATCTTAAGTCCGCTAGGGTGAAATCTCGCCATGAAAGTACTTCGGTGGAAAGCTTTCTTGTTCACCGCTACGGTGATCGTTTTGTGTGGTGGTATTGGTGCTTCAAGCTCAAATGTCTCGACAGATACCAATTCAACGAGTCATGAGGGCAATACAACAGCAGTAAAGGAGGATCGAGAATTCGTGTTCTGTAAGTTTGTCGGTGTTGTTTTGTTAACGATATTACATGCAGTCGTTTGAGTTAATCTGTTTTTAGCAGATATAACTTTGTTGTCATTGCTTCTGGGTCAGCTTTTCAAAAGGTTTTTCGACTAGTTGGTTGTTGCAGTACTCAGACAAGGATGAAAAGAATCGCCTTAAAAAGATAGTATGGCAAAAATCGCGAAGAAAGTATCTTCATCACAAACTGTACATTTACCCTTAAGTGATTGGTAGTGTTTGTTACTAACAACACTAGTTGAAGGAAAAAAACTTCTCTAATCGAGGGGCACAAGGTAGTTTGCTCCCACTTGTAAAGTAGTATATTCAATAGCACCCTAATAGCAAATATATGTCCAATTGCCTTTCAATATTTACCCATTATCTGTATTTGTAGTTACTTATGAAAGGCTGCTGGAAAAACAACGATAANCCGCTAGGGTGAAATCTCGCCATGAAAGTACTTCGGTGGAAAGCTTTCTTGTTCACCGCTACGGTGATCGTTTTGTGTGGTGGTATTGGTGCTTCAAGCTCAAATGTCTCGACAGATACCAATTCAACGAGTCATGAGGGCAATACAACAGCAGTAAAGGAGGATCGAGAATTCGTGTTCTGTAAGTTTGTCGGTGTTGTTTTGTTAACGATATTACATGCAGTCGTTTGAGTTAATCTGTTTTTAGCAGATATAACTTTGTTGTCATTGCTTCTGGGTCAGCTTTTCAAAAGGTTTTTCGACTAGTTGGTTGTTGCAGTACTCAGACAAGGATGAAAAGAATCGCCTTAAAAAGATAGTATGGCAAAAATCGCGAAGAAAGTATCTTCATCACAAACTGTACATTTACCCTTAAGTGATTGGTAGTGTTTGTTACTAACAACACTAGTTGAAGGAAAAAAACTTCTCTAATCGAGGGGCACAAGGTAGTTTGCTCCCACTTGTAAAGTAGTATATTCAATAGCACCCTAATAGCAAATATATGTCCAATTGCCTTTCAATATTTACCCATTATCTGTATTTGTAGTTACTTATGAAAGGCTGCTGGAAAAACAACGATAACCAATAAAAACGTTAAGGTTTTACGGCAAAATCCAAATCTTTCTGGCCTTTTATACTTTCTTTTCACGAAAGCGCGCAATGTCCCTTTTATATATTTCTAAATTTATATCTCAAAAGTTCGCTTTGACTAAGGCCTCTAAGTAAACAAAACGGAAACTTGATCAATTGTCAATCTTATTACGGCTTATAACCAAATTCATTAAACAAACAGTAAGCGCAAGTTATAAACGTGGCAAATGAAAATCGCGTGTTAGAAGGAAAACCACATACTTCAATTTGCTTAAGCTTAATTACATACCCAAAGTCAACTTCTGATCTTTTCTATTATTTCCAAGTGTACGAGATGAAAGGTCCTATTAACGGAAAAAACAATTGGGTAATAAAAGTTTCAACGTACGGCTGACGTAGCAAAAGCCAAGCACGAATGTTCCGTCATCTTTCACGTCATCCTCTGTTGACCCACAGAACCTAAGATTTACCCTTGCACATTTGTTGAAGGGTGCCGCGCTAGAAAAAAAAGAAAAAGATATCGCTTGGAACGGGGGTACCTCGTTCATGTTTGAGGGGGAGGGGAAGGTGGGGGAACCACTCACCTCTGAAGGGATGATCCTGGCCTATCGTTAACGAGACCATGTTCAGACCCGAGGTTCAGACCATGTCTTACGGTAAAAGATAACCTCAATGGATTGATTGTCCCCCTTTTCTTCACTAATTTCACCTACCCCTACTTGTTACCCATAAAAGTCAGTCGCTATCTCCTGTGGGGGGAGGGGGGAGAAATTTTTGTAATAAATATTGAGTGAAACTGACAGACGATAAAGGTTAACCTTTGCTGGAGCCGGACTTATCAAGAGGATGAAATAGGAAAGAAATTGTTCATGTTTGATTTTGACTATGTTTGTCAGCATATATACAAGGAAACTAAATCTCAAACCAACGTACTTGTGATAATTGTCTATGAACAGAGCTTTTTCAAGAATATTTTCAATACGCACTGTTGATCGATAGCTTCCTTCCTGAGACAGTTTAATCTTATAATAATCGTGATGCCAATTTTAAAGATCAAGTTCGCATCAAGCCTTGATACGTGCTTTCTGTTGCCTCGGATCATAGAGAATAGAAGAGGGCGATAGACCAGAAGCCTCATAAAAATTCTGATACCAATTTTCCCTTCCTATTTTCACACCAAAACAGATCAACAATCTTATTCATAGTATCCTGATCGAACAAGGCTGCAGGAGACGCAGGTACTTCCTTGCACAAGGCAGTTGCCCCCCCCCCCCCCCCCCCCCCCC
>CALNXI010003609.1:10465-33766 GCA_942486025.1 Porites evermanni
CCCCCCCCCCCCCCCCCCCCTTTAAGTGATAGAAGTGGGCTTAAAAATTATTTTCTAATGCAGAACATTCCATGTGTTATCAGACAAAGTTGTAGTACATTTACGCCAGAATTCCTCTGTGTCTGTGTGTCAATATAGAAAAATTGAGCTGTAACCTTATAAAGGCATTCGGAAATTGTTACAGTACTTTAGAATACCTTTGCGTCTCCGTTTAGCCATATGAACATAATGTTACTATAAAAAGATGAGAATCAATTTACGTTTCGTAAAGCATTCGAAAACTATGAAGACAGTATTGATTGCGGCCAGGCCCTAGTTTAATCATATGTCTTAAATCTACTGTTAATTCGTTGACTTTTGAAAACTATTATGAAGTCTAAAATATATATAAGGGGAATAGAGAATGTGGCCCGCTTATTAGATAGAGCGAACAAAAAACAAATATAATTGTTTTCCGTGGGTTGAAAAAATACATGGACAGAGAGACGGTAAAAAGACAAAATACTAGGCTCAGTGTCTCCACTTCGGCACCCTTTTACCAAGCAATCTGAGTGTTACCTCTTTGAGATTTTCTTTTCCTACGTATACATTGCTGTGGAAACGTGACCATGATATTTCGGCCATAACAGGAACATGAGCATACTTTTAGAAATGCAGCAATAACGAATCAGATCGATTGAGTGACAAAACAGTCATAATGATGGATTTATCGACACTAGCAGATAAATACTTTTCAAAGGTCAAAACAAGCCTTCGAAAAATTAATTCTAACAATTTGTTAACAAGTAACGTTAATTGATTACGTAACTGGGGAATCCTGCGAATTCTAATCAATTCTGATCAGCAACGATACCCTTAGCCTGAATTTCATACGATTACTTCGAGTCATTTTCTCCTCTCAGCAACTCAGCAGTTCCTGAGGGAGTACTGTAAACGAGTCGAAGTAATCGTCTGAAATTCAAGCCACGATACCTCCACGTGTCCAACTCTATCACGGCTGTCAAGTTCATTGGGTTACATGTTGGGTTAATATATCCAATAACACGTCTTACCTGGCGAAGTTGAAGTTGGCGAGGAATTTACATGTAAATGAAAAAAGCACAGCTTCGTATTAAAACAAATATCTCTCCATATCTCTCCTTTTGCCTTGTGGACGCTGACACGACGATCCCATTGCGATGCATTTCGATCAAGTTTCACAACGTTTTATATAGTCGTGCGATGACGGCAAAGGAATATGCCAAAAGTCTGCTTCGCGTTCAGGGTCGTACTTTATGCTCAAGCTAGCTAGAAGCGCCGCACAAAATAGTTCTTGATATGCGACGATTTCGTTGAAAAACCGAGGATTTTATGGAAACCAACGCACAATGAAAACGACGTCCGCTTGTACCCAAAGAGAGCTGGCTCGTTGATGCTGTTAATGTCACTGTCAGGGCCTAAATTCCTAAATGGACCAAGAACTGGAACTGGCACACGAAAACCGAGTAAACTGTCGTAAACCCTCTGTGTTTTAAAGGCTCGACCCACTACGTTTAAAGGCATGTACCTTCCATCTTTGAACCTCTTATACCCACACAGCCGCTTGATTTATATTGTAAATCCATTTACTTATAAGAGTTAAAAGATTAAAGGTGATCCTTCGAATATACTGGGTCTCCAACCCACTAAGTTCAAACGGGATAAGTATAACTTTTTCTCTGACCATTCCATTATAAATAAATAATTAAAACTTTAATGGCTGTCACAATTATACTGGTGAAACCAGTAGTTTACATTGTGGCCCCATGTAAATTTTGCACTAATTTCAGTTGTAGCCTGGAATGATCAACTGTGGCGCTATGTTGGTGAGGGGAAGTTTGTTTTCTTCATAAACTGCAGTCACCACTGTAGGGAATTAGTATAGGTAATAGCATGATTTGTGGTGATATTTGGCATAAATACCACGAGGGATATTTCGAAATTGTTATACGTAATTTCACGAGCCGTTAGGCGAGTGAAATTTGAGACAATTTTGAAATACCACAAGTGGTATTTATGCCAAATTTCACGTACAAGCCATGCTATTATTTGTTTATACTACTACCCACAAAAGGTTTGTAATTTTCACATGTAGGTATTTCAAATTAAGCTGAAATAACACTGCTCTAAGCCAATCAAATTGCGATTTAAGTGTCGTTATTACATGTTTAGACCTGACCATTATTTGGATTCACAGTGCCTGGCGGGTGCGATTTTGAAGTGGATTTCTGTAAGTGGACCAATGAGGCTTCCAGGGACGACTTTGACTGGCTGCGACATAGTGGAAGAACTCCAAGTACTAAGACTGGTCCATCTTCAGACCGTACAGAAGAAGGTATTAAGAGTGTGGCATTTTGAGGAACGTAATCCCGTAAACTGCGCGTGCGTAGCGAATGCTGGGCAGCTACAAGGTTAAGCTATCCACGGGACCCATTTCCCTTGATAAGTTATTACTTGTTTGGCAAAAATATTGCGACCTTTTTTCTATAATTTCGCTCCTTGAAAGGCAATCCGAGTTCCGGACAGTAGGAAACTTTTTCCTTTTGGATTCCGGAATCTTGGGCTTTGGAATCCGGGATCCAACTAACAATTAGAATCCGGAATCCAAGTTCCACTGACAAAGAAAGGGATCCAGTAACTTAGTTTGGTCGGTTATGATTTGTGTGAGACCATTTTCAGGTGATATAAAGTGAATCTTCGAGCTCATCTGCGTATTATAGTCAGAATTTCTTTCCAACTAGGACACTATATTTATGTCGAGACATCTTGGCCACGAAAGTTGGGACAGACTGCTCGGCTGGTCGGTGGCCCGTTTACAGGGATAATGTGCATGCGGTTCTACTACCATATGTACGGAAGGCATATTGCGGACCTACAAATCTACCTGCAAGACACCAAATCTGGAATGGAGAATTACGTATGGGGAAGATACAAAAACCAGGGAAACGCATGGAAATTCAGTAACGCAACAGTATATGGAAACAATTACACAGTAAGGACTATGTATATATATTTTAGACAAAAAGGGGAAACCAGGGCGTCCGACAATGGGAAGAGGGTTTTGTACTGAAATGCTATTAACTGGAATCCCGCTAGAATACCTTCTGAATAAATATTGCTTCTCTGCAACTCTTTATAGGTTATATTCTCTGCTAGGGTTGGCAAGACATATCAGAGCGACATCGCTTNTTTGTGTGAGACCATTTTCAGGTGATATAAAGTGAATCTTCGAGCTCATCTGCGTATTATAGTCAGAATTTCTTTCCAACTAGGACACTATATTTATGTCGAGACATCTTGGCCACGAAAGTTGGGACAGACTGCTCGGCTGGTCGGTGGCCCGTTTACAGGGATAATGTGCATGCGGTTCTACTACCATATGTACGGAAGGCATATTGCGGACCTACAAATCTACCTGCAAGACACCAAATCTGGAATGGAGAATTACGTATGGGGAAGATACAAAAACCAGGGAAACGCATGGAAATTCAGTAACGCAACAGTATATGGAAACAATTACACAGTAAGGACTATGTATATATATTTTAGACAAAAAGGGGAAACCAGGGCGTCCGACAATGGGAAGAGGGTTTTGTACTGAAATGCTATTAACTGGAATCCCGCTAGAATACCTTCTGAATAAATATTGCTTCTCTGCAACTCTTTATAGGTTATATTCTCTGCTAGGGTTGGCAAGACATATCAGAGCGACATCGCTTTGGATGATATCACCTTCGTGAATGGAACATGCGATGGAAAGGAGCTTAAGTATGTACCTCAGAGGCTAAACGAGACAGACCTTCCCATGTTAACAGGAGAACCAGGTAACCGAGAACTTCAGTTTTGAAGCGCTTTTCCCGTAATAATTTCGAAAGAGAAATTAAAACTTAGGCTCAAAATATTCCATTTAAGGTTTACGGAGTTCGGATTTGAATAATTTTCCTCGAAAAAAATTATTTGTGGTCTTAAATGGATTTTTACGCCATCGGTTGTCCTTTGTCGAATTGTGGGCTTTACTGATTAGTTTTGATATGTTTTAGGTATTTATTGTCTTATTTGTTTCGGGTTACATTGCGCCATTAGGGCATCTCCAAGAAATCACCCTTGCGGCAAATGACAAACGCCAATTTTCCCTTTACTTTTCTTTTACTGTTCATCGTATCTTCCAAAAATGTAAGTATTATTATGCATGCCAGGTTATTCCAGAAAGTTTATTTTTGACAGTTTTTATCTGCTCATTTCCTAGTTTGAGACTTTATCAACGTGAATCTCACCGCGTTGCAGTGAACGTGATTCCAATTCTCGCTTATGTCTAACAAGAAGAGCCAGACTCTTAAGCCTGTTGATTGACATGATCTCATTTTTTGTGATCTTGTTATAAACTTCTTGTAATTTTCAGCAAGAGCTTATTTCCAGTCTTAAACATTTAAAAATTGATTCGTAACTGGTTACTTTTAAAAAAATCCTCAAATTCCGAGAAAATACATAGTTTACACTGAGCTAGGAGCCCATAACCCGAAGCGAGCTGCTCATATTCTAGGCCTATGTCACCTCGTTTTCAACAACCAGTTTATTCTTTGACACATTTTAGAGCACTTTTTCCCGCGAAAGTGGAAGCTGCTCTCCGTCCATGAGCGCATTCAAAGTATAAGATATCAAAAAGGAAAACTAAGCTTGTGATGCTTTGATTGATATTTTGCTCTTGGCGTTGTGATTGACTCATAAATAGTGGGCCACTTCCTCAGCCAGTCTTAGGCTGGAGTGGAACCACTCTTCTCCCTTGCTTTGCTGGAGTCTTCAACATATCTTTCCAGAGTTTTGATTGATCGTTGTATTCATTGAAGTTTTAAGTCATGCATTTTAAAACTTGTCTGTTGTCAACAGGAACGTGTAATTTTGATGGTGGATTCTGCGAATGGATCAACTTACCCCTGGGTGATCAGTTTGACTGGACGCTGAACAGTGGTAAGACGGGTACGATGCTGACTGGTCCAACAGAGGATCACACAGGCTACCAAGGTATGAAGTGCCTCATGCGTAGCTGGAAAATAAAAAAAGGTCCCTTGAACCTGGTAATAAAGACCTCTCGTGTTCTCCCCCATTGAAGAAGCATTAAATGAAATGGAGCTGTCGTTAGACCGTTCACAGTCCCCTATTTCTCCATAAGATCCTCTTAATCGAGCACCTATCCTCACTGGCGGCCATCTTGGTTTCAAATGTACCGAATCTAATAGGCTGGGAAGGAGAATCAAATCTACTTAGGGGGGCAGGAAAAACAGATGGTCCCTATATTTTTCTCGCCTCTCTCCCCCACTGCTTGAAACCCCGGAACCCGCCGCCTTGGTACATTAGAAAGCAAGATGGCTGTCCGTAACGTTAAGAGCTCGACCTCGCCGATCTTACGTAAAAACTGGGGACTCTGAACTTTCTAAAATGGGTGATTCAATCAATTTTTTTCGTTTCTCCTTTTCTTATTCCAGGAGGTTATATTTACGTTGAGGCTTCCGAGCCTCAAATGTACGGGCATAAATCGCTACTGATGGGACCGCGCATGTGTGGAAGGATGTGCATGCGGTTTTTTTATAGCATGAACGGACGCCGCATGGGTACGTTAAATGTGTACAAACGGGAGGGCATGCGAAGAGACGACCTGTTGTGGACCATGTCGGGTCACCAAGGAACAGAGTGGCATGAGGCCTTGGTCGACATTGGAGGGGCCTGTTACCAGGTGAGGGTTTATGGAGACGAAGACACCGTTCAAAAGACCGTAAAGTCAAGGCTAGGTTTATCTTGAAGGAGATTTTTCCGGAGCCATAAATGTTCTCGGGTGTATTACATTTAGTGCATTCGGATTTGATGAGGTTAGCACACATCGGTAAATCTGAGAACATTTATTCAGATACAAAGTATTCACTTTAGATCCCGGATTCAGAATCTCCGGACACGTGACAAAACTGGGACGTTTTTATTTCAGATTTACGCATCTGCGTGTAAACGGCAAAACGGTTCTGGTACGAAAATGCTCTAGCCAGGGAGAGAAGCGACGACCGGAAATGTGTCTGCTGTTCGCAGGCTAAAAATGCTCCGGACTCGTCACAAATGCGCAATATCTCCCCTAGTGTAAACCTGAAGAGATACATAAAGTTCCAGGCTTTGTGATCGTGTACGCCCTAGAATTTTTCATATATATGTATATGTGACTGAAAATTGAGAGGCATATCATTCACGGTATATGTAACTCAAACAATTTCAGATTATATTCGAGGGAGTGGTAGGTCCTTCTTACCTGTCCGATATTGCTGTAGACGATATCTACTTGACCAAAGGAACATGCTGCCACCTGAGACAAGAAAAATTTGACGCAGGTTTGATTGGTGAGTTTTAATGTTTTGAAATGAACTCGCTACCCGTGCTTTCATGACTGCGCGTGCGTACCGTACCTGAGGGCAAGGACCCAGATATTGCTCTTGCGCGTGTACCTACTAGAGAGATCTGGGAACGAGATACTGTGTTCTCGGGAGAGTGTTGCCACCTTAGCTGCCACCTTATACGAAAGTATTTTTGCGAGACACCATGATTAACTCCTTTTTCAGTTCCCATATGACAATGATTGACAAGGCTTTAACACCATTGACTGCTTCATAAAACAAGTTTTGTAAGGACCCTCCGTATCTTGTTCCTTGCAGGCACTCTTAATTCTTCTTCATTCCCTTCTAGGAAACTGTACTTTTGATGAGGGAATATGTGAATGGAGAAATGATCAAAACGATGATTTCGACTGGCAGCTCATAGAAGGAGCAACTCCAAGCAGAGAGACAGGGCCAACCGCTGGTTACCACGGAGAAGGTTTCAGATTATTGCCGTTATTATATTCATTTAAAATATCAAAAAGGACGTTCTTTTTCAGTCTATAAACTGCATGTTGAATTTTTAAGGGCCTCTCCTGCGCTATTTTAGTTAATTAAATGTCCAGTATTCAAAAAAGTGATGTTGATGTGACCAATTTACTGAGGCTGATGTTGAAACTAACTGATTTTTCCCCGTAACTTGTACATCATGGGGAGTAGCTTTATTTCAAACGTAGTGTTGAAATCATGGTGGTATCTTTTAACCTTTTATGGTCTGTAGAAATAGAAGTGATCACTCACTGGAAGCAGGAAAAAATCTTGAAAATTTACTCTTTTACCTTTTTTTCGAGGCTGAATCTGATATAGCCTGTGTACAGACGCCCCCCTCCCGTTCGAAAAAAATCAGGCAATCATGACACCATTATCAAGTTCAAAATGGTAAGAATATGGGAATACTATGAGATTATGCCGAAATAGTTTGCTGAAAATTTACATGATAATTCTGGAATGTCCAATCGTACTCAATATGAGCCAAACTATTTGCGTGCATTCCAAAAATATTATGTAAATTTTCAGCGAACTATTTTTTAATCTCACAGTTTATTCTAATCATTTTGAACTTGATAATGGTGTCATGATGACTTCGAAACGTCATTCGTTTTTAGCGTTTTAATTTTTTCTTGCTCATGTCTGATATTCTCTCACACGTTCCTCTCATAGGTCAATATCTCTACGTGGAATCTTCAGAACCACGCGCAGTTGGTGACAAAGCAGTCTTAGTCAGCGGTGTATTCAAAGGCTTACAGTGTATGTGGTTTATGTTTCATATGCACGGCCCTGATATTGGTTCACTCTCTGTTTATCGCTTTGGCGATGGCATTATGAGGAGCTTATTCTGGCGTCGACATGGTGACCAAGGAGACAGGTGGCACGAAGCACGCATAACCTTTCCATGTAACTCAACTTCATATCAGGTACCTATGCCATACAAAGTAGCCTGCCGTAGCAGGCCCTTGAAAATAATGGGCTCAAGAAAGGACGGGGCGCGCGTGCCCTGTTCTTTTTAGAATATAAAATACTTCTCAGCGCCTTCTACGCAGGCTATATACAGAGTTGTTTCACAAAAGCTATGTCACCCTTTCCGCCTGCATCTTATTCTCAAATTTGCTATTTAATCCTCTCCATCCTTAACCTTCCCTAGCTCTTTATATTTTTCTAATACATGTTTGCTGTTGATATATTTTATCAGACTCCTATTCTCAGTTTTCTTTAATAACTTATCATATATAACAGAAGACCTCCTTTAAGTCAGCAGCAGTTGTGTCAACTGTGAATAACCCTATTTCTAAAACATTTACTTTTGGCTTGTTATAGCTTATGACCGTTCAAAAAAACATGACGAAATAATAACGGGATTTTATTACAGGGACCCGACGGCTCAGCCGGCAGGTTATTAGCGTATATGGGTAGTTTCAACCAATCTGAATCATGGGCAGGGCTTTTATTTAGCCTGAACATATGCCCACCCGTCTTGACTGCTCATTACACCGTGCGAATCACTTGATTCTCACTGAATTTGACTGATTTTTCTACTACCTCCCCTACCGACTACCTCTGAGTTATTCTCTACTCTGTGTATCTATATCGTCGTATTAGGTGGTGGTTTTTCCCAGCCTTTGCTGAAGAGATATTTGTTTATTGTATATTTGCGGGTCTTGAGAATAAAGTTCGTCACCGTTCAGGGCTGGCCAAATTTAGTCCGATCAGTTTGGAGTTAGTCTTTGATTACAGAGTACTTCAGTAAAAAATTGCGCCCAAAGCACAGCTCTTGCTCACGCAGAGTTAAGTATTTCATCGTCCTCCTTATCTCACTAGATATGCCTCAAAGCTCCTCAATATAAAAAGCCCTTTTCAGCACAATCCGTGATTGGTTCAGTCGAACTTCTCGTCAAAGACACCAACATAATACGACTCCCCTACAATGGCGGAGAGTTCTCCAGGTCCCGAAGTTACCAAACTTTGGATATTTCATACCTAATGCAGACAACTCTGTAATGGGCGGGACACAAGAGTCTGTCCTTTTGACGTGTTTATTAAGAAGGTTTTGACTATGTTGCTCATTTTACCTTTTATATAATCCCATTGAAAACCGTTTATTTAATCTGTAGATACAAATAGAGGCCGTCATAAGTGTGTGGAGGAGTGATATCGCAATTGACAACATCAAGTTCACTAAAGGCGCTTGTCCTTCTTTCGCACCCACTACAGCACCCGCAACGACAACAAGGATGACTACTACTAAAGCTCTGATATCGCAGCAATTGCTTCCCGAAAGTAAGAAATAAAATGAAAAATATGATACAGCTTCCCGTTTGGAATGTCAAAGTAGCTTTACCTTCTAATCAACTGGAGTGATAATTGGGGTTAGCTCACATTTCCCACTTTCGTCACCATCCTTGTGGGCTTACCTTACAGCATCGTGTCTTTTTTAAGTGGCTCTGTCATTGTCACCAGGATACTGCTGTTTTAGTTCAATTCTGTGCTAAATGTATTACAGTCAACTCCCTCTAAGACGGACACCTTTGGGACCGGCAGTAAGTGTCCGTTTTAGAGAGATGTCCGTCTTATATAGAGTCAATTAAAGGGAGTAAAGAAAGGCAGGGACCAACTCTAGGTGTCCGTTTTAGAGAGATGTCGGTCTTATAGAGAGTCAAAAAAAAGGGAGTAAAGAAAGGCAGGGACCAACTCCAGGTGTTCGTTTTAGGGAGGTGTCCGTCTTATAGAGGTGTCCGTTAAGAGAGAGTCGACTGTACTTAGTGCTTTTACCCATACACAATATGCTGCTGTAGAGTTCTGAAAAAGATATCAAACAAATTTCATTAGTGAGCACTGACCATAACAAAATTTTGGTAATTTTTGCAGGAGTTTCAATCCATGTTCATTCTTTCCATCGATAGCAACAGACCGCGATAGGAAACAGTTTCAATGCCTAAAATAGTCTTAAATAACAAAACTGGACCACTATTTTTGGAATTCAATTCAGAAGCGAAGACACGTACAGTAGAACCTCGGTAACTCGAACTCTGAATGGAAACGAAAAACGGTTCGAGTTAGCGGGGAATTCGAGTTATCGGAGTAAATGACAGCGAAATTTTGATCGAGGGAAAGGAAATTTAGTTCGAGTCAGCGGGGAATTCGAGTTAAGCGAGTTCGAGTTGTCGAGGTTCTAGTGTATAAGTTTTTAAGCAGAGAGCGAATACCGTCACATATAGCCCCTTTAAGTAAATGCCTTCAAAATGACGTAGACCGTAATTAGATTATAACTGCATCAGCGTGCTTGGAACACAGCTTCAATGTCGAATCATACGACCTGTTCTGATAGTTTCACGGTTTGATTTCCTTCCTAGATAGCTGCTCGTTTTCAGGCCATTTCTGCTCTTGGATAAACGACAACAGCGATGACTTTGATTGGCTGCTTCACAGTGGAGCAACAATGACCAGAGAAACTGGACCTACCTCCGATGCGGGTGGAGATGGTAAATATTTCAGTTACAAAAATGTCATTTGTACCTGACAATTGTACTCTGTCCTTCCACTGATCGTATTTAGGAAAAAAAATTATGCCTTTGTAGCCTGCGGGATCGTTCGCGCCAGGGAAGTCTTAGCAGAGGAGCTGCGAAGCCGCGTGGAGAATAGGGTGGAGACGCTTTTCCGCCAAAAAAATGTTCAGGCAAAGAGCCACTTTATCAGCCACAGCTGCTATGATCAGATACCGTTAACTATCGGTTATAAGTCCCTCCATCTATAAGCCCATCAAGTTATAATCGCATCCACCTGTTATCAAAAAAGTACTGATCACAAATACTAAATTACAATACCAAATTACCTTTTCTTTAGGTGGTTATATCTATTTGGAAGCTTCACTTCACACCAGTGGTCAGAAAACCAGATTACTTAGCGGCTACATGACTGGAACCCAGTGTCTTAGCTTCAAGTTTCACATGAGGGGACCAGGGACTGGCTCCCTGAGAATAAATCAAATGAGTAAGAAGAACTCAAGACCGAGAGTGGTTTGGTACCGGGTCGGAGATCAGGGAGGTGATTGGAACGAAGCGCGATTAAATTTGTTTGGAAACTTTTATAGGGTTTGTTTCTGATATTACTTTATTACATTAACTGTAAGTATGATGGTAGAAAATGAAAATTACAGCTGAGCCTCAATTAAGAGGCCCTTCTTTGGGGTACCGGGAAGTGGCCGCTTCATGAAGGCTGGCCGCTTAATAGAAGTTCGTCATAAATCAGCATAATCTTTAGCAGAAATATCACATTATTTTTAAACAATTTAGAGACGGGAACAGCCTTGTTGGATCCACAATCGGTCGTCACCGTCTATCTCAGACTGTATTTTCCTTTATCATAGTCTAAGTGTAACAAGCGCTTGATGGCCGCTTAATAGAGGTGACAACAATGGGCGAATTGTCTTTGTGAAGACCAAAAGGTGGCCACAGCCTCTAAATAGAGGTTTAATTTCCCACTCTTTTCTTCAATTATTTCTGGTCGTTTTACTACTGGCCGCTTAATGCGCATGCAGGGTTGATCCTTAATAGGTGGTCGCTTAATGGAAGATCAACGGTAGTTTGAGCTTGATGTCTAAGATGAGCAGTCAATCATGTTAAAAACTTACTCTTGTTTTTAGAACTCTTGCAATTGCTTAAATGGTCTGCTAATGAGGCTATCACTACTATGAACGCCCGCTCATACAGTTTGGACAGTTTATCTCAACATGTTGAATGTCATGGGTACTCGATATGTTGTACTTTTCGAACGAAAATAGAGATCAGCAGTGTAGCCTCTGTTTTGTTTAACAGGTTGCAATTTTGGTTAAAATAACAGCTACAGTCGATCCTTAACTGATGTTGAATTTGTCGTTCACCCTTCCAAGAAGCTGGAGCATCGCTTTAATTTTGAAAGAGGTGTTATTATTCTCTTATAAACAACGTCATAAGTTTGCACCTCAGTGAAATATGTTTGTTTTAAGTTGATTATCTGACTTAGTCTGCTTAGTTTGGATTAAAGTTTCAGCCTCCGTTAAAATTATTTACACAGATAACTTGACCTGTTTGCAGATTTCCATTGAGGGTGTACGAGGCCCGACATTTGCTGGGGACATTGCTGTAGATTCAATAGAAGTTACGCCTGGAAGGTGCAAGTTAGTATTCAGCGAGGAGGAAATTCAATCTGACAGCCATTTAGCGTTAGGTACAGACCTTCTCCTTTGTTATGTCTGCTCTGTTAGCTCTGAAATACCCCGATCTTTGTATCTACCACAGTAATGAATATTCACATCAAGTGAATCTGCCATATTCTCACACCGTCGGTTCAGTCTCTGGTGGTGTAGTGATATCACACTCTTTACCTACAATCGGCGACAAAATTAGTTGAGACAAACGACATCTCATGACCATGTTTTTATTTTTGATAATCAAAACCGCTCCTTTTAGTGCTACCCCCCTCTCCCTATTCAAAGTTGTATCACTTTTCATAAGGCCTGTGGGCAGTAGCAACCGACCCAAATTTGTCAAGAGTGTCTCAACAATTGTGTCGCCGATAGTAGTTTGCAGAGGGACCGGGCTCGTTTCCTCACTGGAGAACAATATTTTAACATGTTAACTAACAACAACAAGCTGGGACAACAATGTATTTTATTTAAGATTCATAAGCTTGTGAAGTATATATGAAATAATTCATTTTGAGCTGCGGTTGTAGATGAAAGTGAAGAATGATCATCGCAGTAAATATTTTTTTTTTTCCAATTTAAGCAATTGGAAAGAAGAATCCTGAAAAAAATCAGGGCTTCAACGGGATTCAAACCCGTGACCTCCGCGTTACCGGTGCGTTGCTTTACCAACTGAGCTATGAAGCCACACATTGGGAGCGAGGTCAATTTATTGAGTTCATATCTCCCGTGAGGAGTGAAATGATGTGAAGCATATATGAAATAATTCATTTTGAACTGCGGTTGTAGATGAAAGTGAAGAATGATCATCCCAGTAAATTTTCCAATTTAAGCAAAAAAAAATTGGAAAATTTACTGCGATGATCATTCTTCACTTTCATTCATAAGCTTTCAATGTTTTATGCCCCGTACATAGCTATAGCGCTAATCTAGGCAGGACAAAAGTTATAAATAAATGCGTTATTAAATTACCTATTAAGAAAAAAGGAAAAGAAAAGAAATAGTGACACACAGAAAGAAAAAGCCCTCACACAAACTCAAGCACAGGGGTTTTGTTATTAGAAAAAAAGACTAAAATTACAATGGAGGTATATACAACATATCATGCGGGTTAACTTCTTAAAATATTCTATTAAATAAGTAACATTCTAATAATTATCTTCATTATCTAGGGCATTAATGTATGTAGGAGTAGTGATTTAATTCTTTTGCTGTTGTACGTTTACTTTGTAAAGCTATTCTGAACACGCTTGTGTAGTGGTCTTTTTTCAGGAACGGGAATATTCGAGAAGAGATTCATTCAACAAAAAATACTTTAATAGTCCGACTTGCACACTACGTACAAATTCTGTTCATTCCGTGTTCCTACTACATCCCATAACTACAGCTAGTTTGTGAGATGACGCAATAGGTAGAACGACTTCAGGTTCCGGTCCACTACACTTTGTAGAACAATAAGACACACTGAAGGAACTATGGGTAGAACCAAGTGCCCCACTGGACTTCAGATATATATGACCGTTCCGTGATTTATAAATTTCAGGAAAATGTTCCTTTGACAATGGCTTCTGTCGATGGAGAAATGAGGCAACAGAGGACCGGTTCGACTGGTCAATCACGGAGGGTGAAACACCTTCAAGGGGAACAGGACCAATGACAGGTTTCGGCGGGTCAGGTAATGAGGAACAATAAAATTAAAGTACGTACTTACAGAAATTGTTCAAAAATAACTTGCGGAGCAGCTCCCTTTTTTCAGACGGGCTAAGTCTTGTTGTTGAAAAACCGAAGAAGACTAGGGACGTCAAGGGAGAGTAGGTTATGGCGACCAGCGGGGTAGGCATTAGAGTGAAACAACGATCTTGGGGGAGGGGCTCGCCTCAACTCCTCAACTGTTTTGGGGATAACCCAACGAAATAAAGGACCCATGCACCCAAGGAACAAGGAACAGAATTTTTTGACAAATTCCTGTTAGAATCCTTCTTGATGTGCTCTGCTCTCGTGTGTTTAGGTTTTCTAAAGCTACTCTTTTAATGCCCTGAAATTTTCGTCACCATGCATCTTGGCACTGAGACGTACGGAAGGTTGCCATGGCAAATTTGTAATTTCATATGTGAATTTTTAAATTGACTCTGAAATTTCGCGCCAAAAGTTAAGAGTAATTCGTCACCCATGATATTTAAAAAAAGCGTAATGTACATACATATCTTGTTGAACAGTCCATCAACATTGCACTGTATATCACCAATATCTTCTACTTAGGCAAGTACGCTTTTATCGAGGCCTCAGCCCCTCGCAGACCAGGGGACAAAGCTATCTTAAAGATCTATGGTTCTGGAGAGGACCGTTGTTTGTCCTTTGCATTCCACATGTCAGGAACAAATGTCGGCAGCCTGTCCGTTTATCAACAAGAGCTTGGTAAAGGAGTTTCGCCGGCCCAGTTGTGGATTAGAAGCGGAAATCAGGGCAACCGGTGGCAAGAAGCTGAAGTGACTATTCAGGGGTATCACCAATACAAGGTAATGAGTTTTATTGTGATTATCAGTGGCTCAACCTTCCATGCTTCATTACTGACCATAAATCAAATAGGCGCATAAGAAAATTGGGACAACATAAGGCACACTAAAATCACATGATCGCGTGATTGTACCCTTCTTTTGTCTGCGTTGCATGCAGCACGACTTGTCTCTCGAGACCTAGACAAAGAACTCGATATCGGGGATTTTGACGGTCTGCGACCCAGGCTACCCGGCTTAGCGCTCCAACATTTTGTATGGACCAAAGCTGGATCATCCAGCCAGGGTTTGCAATGTTTCCAACCTGGTCAACTGTTGGCCAAAATTATTGATGGAATCACAAAATCCTCCCACAAAGTATGTTATTGTTCACTTTTTTTCAGCTATAAGTTGTGTTGGGTGTGTAGTGAAATAAAGTTAAAGGTTTCCAGGTGAATAAAATTACTTCCGACCCCTCAAATTCTCTCTTCAATATTTAGTAAAAGGTAGAAAAAGCAAAGTGACCTTGCAACGCACAACCTCGTTCCCAGGGCCTTCTCTGCTTGTAAGATGCATGGCTCCCGTTCTGGGGCCCGTTTCTCGAAAGTCCCGTTAACTTTTCGGGCCCGAAATCAAATATTCAAATCGACATAAAAAGAATAAGAGCGCGGGTCCTGGCTAGCAAACTACTGCATTTTGTTTCGTTAACTGATAGTTTTATCATGTTAGATGCAAAACTATTGAAACCTCGATCGTTAATGGAAACCGAGACAGCTTACCGGGCCCGTTGATTATCGGGACTTTCGAGAAACGGGCCCCAGACCCGGTACGTACTGAAGTTGCTTAAATTCAAAGTAAAAAAGTATTTTATTTTTCAAACTAATGGTAAAACCTGATTTAATGGCCGGGAAATAAGCTGTTGATTTTATTTTTATCTTATTCAGGTAATCATCGAAGCTGTTAGAGGTCAAAGCTATCGAGGAGACATAGCAATCGACGAGGTTGGTTTCGTTAAGGGTCGGTGTGGACAGCCAAGCGATAAAAGTGCAAAAAAGTTGTAAAAGGAGATATTATGTTGGGTCTTAAATTATTATAAAACTACAAACTATAAACCACCCAACTGAACTTTTGCAACATGCTACGCTAGCTAAAGTGCTAGTCGAATGGTCCATCAAAAGGTCACGAGACGATATATCTGTTCTCTTGAAAGAAAAAAAAAAAAAGGAATTTCAGCTAACTGGTCATTGGTCCACACATGGAAAACCGTTTAACCTAAGAAATATTCTAGTAAGCCAGACAATTACTGCCTATTTGAATCGGACGACGTTGATGAATTTATCATGTATTTGAATTTCGTGAAATTTGTCAGAACTTTTGGGAACTGCTTCCTTTCGAAAATAGAAGCAATATGATGAAAGCCATTTCTTTAAAAAAATAGACATTTAAATCAAAAGTAAACTTTTGAAGTCCCTTAGGTAACAACCCTATTTATCGAAAGCGCCTAGGCCTTGGCATATAGGGTGCCCATGGGTCGAGGGCAGTGTGAAAAATAAATATCCGAACACTTGAGTGTAGATATGATAATAGGGAGCTTAGGTTCCGTCCATACAAATTTAATCCATATATGTTAAAACTGCAGAATGTTTTACACGAATAGGCCGCGGATGAATAAGTATATTCACTGGTTTAGTGTGGACGCAATCCCGATTCGTGTAAAAAAAAAAACGTTTTAAAAAATATCAGGATTCGTGTGGACGGGACCTTACAGTGATACAGTTATACTGGACGACTCGAAATTTTCAGCGCAGCGCAGAGCTGTTTTCGGATCGATGTTTTTTACTGTTCGAAACAGTATCGCAACAACGTTGCAACGCATGTGTTGCGCTAAAAATGGTCGTTGCGAATCGTTCCGTGTAACATCACCATTAAGCAACGAGAACAAAATATAACAGCATTTCACGGGCAACACCCTTTTTGGATCACTGCTCAACTACGAGCTATTTTTCGGAGGGAGAGAAGCGATGATCCCAGTGCGACGTTTTATCCTGGGTTTTATGAGGGACATGAACGCACAGGATGAATTTCGTTCAGCCACTGCCTGCATTGTCGTGATTGCTTAACTTGATGTTACACGGGACGATTCCCAACGACGATTGGTTAGCGCAACACAGCGTTGCAATGTTGGAACAATGTTGTAACCATTCGAAACAATGTCGCAACAATTTTGCAACGCTGTGTTGCGCTAAAAATGGTCGTTGCGAATCGTCTCGTGTAACATAACCTTTAAATTCCCTAATATTTGCAGTGAGTGGCTTTTTAAAATAGTACCCATTCAAATCTTTCTTTTAGTGACCTCACCGAAGACTTTTTTCTATCTATCATGTACATGTCGTATCGCATCGGTAACAGCAAAGCTATTAAATTAAATCTCCTGTTCATTCAATAGCCTGATGCTATGAATAGTAGCATCAATATTTGCTACTGTAAGTTAGTAAATACGAAAGATGAAAAATTAAACTTAAATAGGCTAAAAGTAGCTTTATGTTCCAAAATGTAAATAAACTTCAACACACGAAAAGGAAAAAAGGCCAGGAATGGAAGCTCAATCTTTGGTAATGGGGGAAGCAATAAAGGATGTAATAGACGCTTCTTAGTTAGACGCTTTTGTTAAATGGGATCAAGAAAATTTGAGGTGAGTTTAATATAATTAAAGCCGGGCCTCCTCTCTGCAATCCTACTCTCTTTTCACGCAAATGAAAACGATGAACTATTTATCCCTGAATCTCAATGCCAATTCTTTTGTTTTATACCCCTCAGCCTCGTAATGTTTTAAAATAATTCGACAAAGGGCCCTTTTTAATTTTGTACGAGCAATGACGCTTTATTACTCAGTGTTTTGTCGGTTTCCACAGATCTGTAAAAAAGGACGCATTGGGTGCATCAAGTTTTTTATTCGTTTTAAAACACACGCAGTTCAGAGCTGATATGATCTCTGTTTAGGCATAATAAATGCACATCAAAATTAATTGCTCAATCACCGAGACCTAGCGACCTAGTTGTATGAAGCCCTATATTGCTTTTTTTATCAAAAACTATATCATTCGATAATGCAATTCTAGAGCTCTGGTTGGCTTAGCCATCATGGTATATGAGCCACTATACCATGCTCTCCAATTATGTTAACTGTACGCGTCTGCCCAATATTAAAAACAAGCTGAAAATCGGTTGTTTTTACAAATAAAGTCGGGAAGAACGCGTGTTGCAGGGACATGGGATTATTATAGCCAACTACCATCTCATATCCAACGCGCACTCGTGGAATAATTGTTAAATGTATTTGTTTTGCGAAGAAATTAGTTATCACTTAAGGTTGTATTATTGCTTCAATAATTTGGAGTTGATGCCTTTTTCACATTAATTTTTAGACTCTCTAGAATCTTCTCATGAAATAGCTCGGAAACCGTACCCTTATAAAAGAACGCCTTAAATTAAAAAAAAATCTGTGAAATTCACGGGAATAAGTTTGCGGAGATCCAATTACTGTGAAAAATCCGCACACGTCTTTCTTATACAAAAGATATTTTTCTGGTACCTTCTTTGAACAAATTTTAAATGTAACAGCTGAATACAACGCCCTATATACTTGACCTGCGGGAAATTCTGAATAGTTTAATTCACCCTAACATGATTATAAAGATGATGGCTCTTCAATAAATTTCTTCAACACAGCATTCCGCATCATAGTAAAATACTCCGGAGAAAAGACTTACGTTTTCTACTCAGGCATCAGACACATTTTCCAAAACAACCTGCCCAAGGTAAGAATGGTTCCAGTTAATAAGGTTAACCTAGGGAGGGTGTATTCATTTGCTGCAACAAATGGCAAAACCTGTTGCGTGTACCAGGTGGCAGACGCCTTTAAGCATAAAAGCAGAAAGTATTATTGAATTAATATCATGGTGTTTCCTGAAATCGTAACCTTCGTCGGTAAGGGAAGAAAAAATAAATTGTCTCGTGTCAAAAACTTTATTACTTGGGAACACTTGACTTTTTATGGTAATAATTAAGTGAATTTTTTTAATTCATATTTTCTTTTTCACAATTGTAACGCTGCAAGTGACTTTGCCAGATGTTTTACAGTATTTGAGCATTTCGCCAATTGTTGTCTATATTTTTGCCGATTACCCACATGTATACTGGAATAAACCGGATACCATTGCAATTGCCAGACAAGGCACAAAGCGGTCAAAAAATTTAACTGTAAAACCAAAAGAGAGTTTAAATAAAAAGCACAAAATTAGGAACAATGCACAGTCGTTGCTAAAGGAAACCACAAGACAAAAGAAAGGGAATGTTTTAAGCAATATTTCTTTTACAATTTCTGGAAAGATCTTAGAAAGATTATTCAATGTTGACCCTTGGTTTCTTAAAACCACTCTAACTTTTTCTTTTTTTTTTCGATCCCACTCGTATTCAAACTCAAGGCGATGCCTTTGAGGCGACCATCAATGTAAAGTTTCTGGTTACTGATCAGTCTATTCAGTATTGAAGTTTATTTTTTACGACCGGTCACCTCTGACCCCTCCAAATCAGAAGTATGAAGTAAGAAACAATCACAGAAAGAGAAGGCCGAGGTGAAGACGGATTCAAGTACTCAGTAAAATGATAATCATGACCTCTATGTTTTATCACAGTCGCCGCAGAAGTTGCTAGAACCACGGGGTACAAGGCTGAGAGATCAGCGCAGATTGCTAAAGATTTCCTGCTATTTGTTTTAAGGATTATTATAAATGCACCACACATGAAGGTTATTTTAACTCCAGGGATGAATACTTCATTTCTTCAGCTGTTAAAATAGAGGAAATAAATGTGATCAATATAATTTATTTTTGGGCTACCTTGCGGAGAAGATTCTCTAAAAAAGAGTGTGAAATTTCAATTGGGTTTAACTCGACTCTGATGTGGAGGATATTCCCTATAACAAGCGGAAGTAAGTTAATCTCAACACAAGTGTTATACCGCCCGAATGGATCGACTAAAATGTCAACTGAACAAAGCCTTCACCTCAAGTTTTCTAACATACAAAATTCTAGAATCCCTTCCATTTCCGACGCGAAACTAAAAAGAAGGAGATATAACCTAAAAAAATCTTTTTACTCCATAGTGAAATCAAATAAATTGCCAAAATGAATATTTATAAGAAGTGTACGGTTTAAATGGCAGAGAGCTAGCGAAGAGCGTTTAAACTTAATTTCAATTCTTGGCTTTTGTCGAGAAAACAATCAGGAAAATTGTTTTGCGAATTCCTCGACATCGACTGCTGAGCTGTTCTCCTTGGCCATTGAGTTATTACCTCCGGACTCAAGTTAGTGTATGCTATCAGTGTGTGATAATATTGTATTGGTGAAGGTCGATTTCCTACCGGAGTTTTTCAGCCAAACAGCTAATGGATGTATAATAATCACTTTGAACTTGAACTTATCGAGCCACCCAACAAGGATGGATACTTGGGTTCGTTCCACGAAATTTTTTTTTTCTATTTCATCCGCCCCGTTCATTCTCGTCATTACAAAGAACATGAATCTACTTTTCACGTGAAACGTGATTTCTTTACCCAATTTCTTGATCGATCAAATTGGGAAAATCATTGATCACATTGTACGTTTGATTTCCGAACCACTTCTGGTCTGTTGTCACTTGTTCGATGTATTGATCTCAAAGTTTTTCGTCTGTCTCTCATAAACTATAATACATTTTTATTCCACAGTGCTCTTGTTAATCATTACATTGCGAAATCGGCTACTCTGATTAAAGGAGCTGTCTTTACTGGCTGACGCTGTGAAAGACTACTAGTATTCCTGTCCATCAGGACTGATCATTGAGCCGTGCTCAGAGACTATTCATGCCATCAAAGCATTCTGTACTCCTTTGGCTGTTTTAAACGAGCTAACTTTAAATTAAGTATTATACAACAAAATTTTGAGTTTGATAATTGACACCCTTTCAATTTTACTTATTTGTTTTGCAATTTATTCAGTAGAGTGAACTTGGCCTTTGTGTATTGCAAAACATTCAGGAAAATTGTTTGGGGAATTTTCCGGCGTCAGCTGCTGAGTACTAGGCTCACTGATTTTGACCATTGACTCATGTTAGTGTATGCTGTGTACAGATATTAATGGAACTGATCCTTTAGGAGGGGTGCCTCTCGATACGGCGAAGGTCGCTTTCCTGGTGAAGGGTTTCTTAGCCAAACATTCAAAGGATGCACATGATCACTTTAAACTTGAACTTGTCAAACTTAAACAATAGATATTTGTGTTTAACTTACAAAATGCTGAGCAACGAGTTTTAAAAATAAATAAATAAATGGGGAAAACTATGCGACGAAGAAGTCCTGGAGTTTCAATTAATGTCCACATTCGTCCCCTTCATTCTCGTCATTACGGAGGATCTGTCTACCTTTTGTATGAAACATGGTTTGAGCTATCTATTTTTTTCATAGAGCATGTAAACTCTTATTTATTTGACAACTGATACTTTGTGATTCTTTATCATTTATGATGTTTGCACATTAACTTGATAGCACGTTTTATTTGTTACCAGAAAAAGGGACGGTATATTTTAAGCGAATGTACTCAGTTGTGGAAGATATAGGGACCTGATTACAATAAGTGAAGTGCTTATTAGGGTCAGTCGATGATAAATCTCAGTGAAATCCTTTCAAAACTAGAAGTTTCATTTTTTTAAGTTTAAACTTTGATGATATATAGGTTTGAGTCGTCCTGAACGGGAATTGTCTGTCCATTTCTCTAAAGACTCTGTACACAGTCCGTTTCCTTACTAATTTTCGCGGTTAAACCAGAAAGTAAAAGGATTTTCACTCAACGCTGATAAACCATCAATTGTGCTTTGATTTTTTTTTAAGTAACACGGAAGGAATTTTTTCTTCTGAAGGGGACTTTGTTCAAGGCCAGTAGCACACATAAGGTGAACAAAAGACGTATGGCTCAAGTGTGCATCCATTTCAATTAAGCATGCAATAACAAAATGGGTTAAAAGGGCGCGTACTTATTTATTTGATTCAGACTAAACGTGATACTACCGTTTACAGCAACTATCTACACTAGGCTATAAACATCTTTGAACTGTACAGCTACAGCTGGTTATAAATAGATTTCTTCGTGTTATTGATCAGGTTTTCGTCGTCACATTCATTGGCCTTAAATTTGGCAATTGACATAGTCTGAGCCATGAAGTATGAATCGAAATTAAAAAAAAACAAGAGCATGCACAACAAAGTAAGAAAAAGGGTGTGGTAAACAGATCATCATGTAGTCGTCATGACCGTAGTCGTCAATGATGGTTTCTGCTACTCGTCCTACTCGAGTAATTCTGTTTGTGCCTTCGAAAGGCAGTGACTGTTTGGCAATTAAAGTGCAATGTGGAAGCCAAAAATTTGGGAAGCCCGTCATTTAATTCCCTACTGGGGTGAGAAATTTAGAATATTAGTAGTAATGGACTGGAACGCATCTTTTAATCTCGAGCGGCTTATTCCTCCTTATGGCCTTATAAATGTTCTGTCAGCAGGAGAAACATGAAAACTCGATTCAATAACTTGATGATTTGCGCGCATGAACAACACTTGAAAGTAAAAATATGTTTTTAATCATAAAGCACCAAAAGATAAAGGCCTTCAGAGATGTGAGGTGCACGTACTAATCAATGCTTTAGATTTAATAGGAAGCTGATACCCCATTAATAATGTTTTGCTCAATGTATTCTTTTGTTTGGATAATTTTACACTCGGGCTATCAACGAAAAAGTTGCAAAAGTTTTATCTTTCTGTTTAGACATGCAAATCTAAAAAGCATAGAATTTCATTTGAATTGGCATAATTTTGTAGATGTCACTACTGAAGTGATTTAAGGACCCTTCATAGTTGCCTTCAGACTCCGCTCGGATTTTGTTACTTACGAAGAATGCACTGTGTCGTTTATATTCGATAATTATAGTTAGTTATGGAGTATTTTTGAAATCTTTCTCCTATTAAAAAAACTACAGAAATTAGTAGAAATACAAATAACATCATTCTTCCATCTCACGTAAAAAGAAAATCGTACGATCAAATCCTGAAACACGAGAAAGAGTGTTTTATCTAATATCCAACAGTGATCGAAAAGTAGTTGTGCAAAGTAACGCGTTGCTGCTTTTTTTGTTTTGTTTTGTTTTTGTTTACCCTAATTTCTTTCCGAACGTTCTTCAGGTATCTCAATTCAGGATAAAACACTGTAGAAAGTTTTATATAATGATCGCATTATAATAACCTTCCATCGCGGCATAATAATGTAGTGTGTTGTCGCAATATGAATTATTAATGAATTTGGAAGGTTCTGCTTCGCACATGTATAAATGATTCCTAAATATCAAGCAAAAGGTTTTTGGTTTAAATTTCTTTGAGAATAACTTAGCATTTGAGAAGTTATTCGCATCGAACTCTCCACTCGGTGTTTCATCTGATTTCACAAAACTTCGATTGACCTTGTTTTTCTACCCCACTTCTCTCTCGATATCGACTGAAAATGTTGCTTTCTTTTTTGATATTTTACATCAAATCACCTGAAAATACCTACTGCTTTATGTATAGCATATGTTAGGTTCATCTGTAGATTGTTTGTTCCAGTCAAGCATTGAATTTCAGCTATCTTTG
>CALNXI010003610.1:0-10591 GCA_942486025.1 Porites evermanni
TGTAATGAACGAAATACTTGAGTAGCCAAGCAGATTTGTCTCTTCCAAAAAAATTGAGAAAGTTTAGATGTTAAAGTAAGGGGTTTTCAGTCAGTTATGGCACGTTGGAACATGGGTGAAGAAATGTAAAAATTAATGATGTTATTGTCGGTACACAGTTTTACATAGGTAAGAGGGACTTTTGGAGGTGGGTGGGTGGGAGGGGGGAATTAAGCTCTATTTTGATTACGCAAGAGGCATCAGTCGTTACATCAAGTTAGTCTGCACTTCGTTTAGGACCACGTCGTCTTATTGTTGTCTTGACTCACCCAGGTAAAGGTAGAACTCAAAGTTCCTACTGAAAGGCTTATTGTCAAATGCAAGTTACAGAATAATAAATTTGGATAACTCAATTTCCTTCATGCAAGGTTATCAACTTAATTCAAAGTATACTGATCATCACCCTTTTGCAAACTGGAGCTCACTTTATATTTCATGGGCTTTGTTCTAACAACAGGTGAAAACCCCTACATGATTTACTTTGAGATGAATGTTTGGAAAATTTAAGTAAGTTTCTGCTTATTGTAATTTTTAAATAGAATTTGGTCCGCACGTTCCAATAAATTACAACTGAGTATCCTGTTCCTGTTTATGCTAACTGCTTAATTGGCCATCCTTATATGTGTTCTTGAAACAACAAAAGGCATTAATTACTAGTCCACACCTTACACAAGCCCTGCGTCCTACTTGCGCCTGTCATGCGCACTAGGTCCTTACTTGTCCCATGAGGCCTTGTGTGACTGTTTTCACTCGGTAAATCTTTGGTTAAGAACACAGTTTACCTCTTGTTTTATTGGCGCTGGTTCATCGGTTTCGGTCGACTCCAGTGGCTGGTTCAATCCACCATGTAGGTGTTTGAGAAAAGCTCTCTTGTCGGTTCCTTTTCGCTTAGGATTTTTGTTAATAGCAGAAGTGGCCATAGGTTATCTTCAGTCTAGATAAAGGAAACTGTAATGTCACAAGAGAGCAGTCAACATCAAGTGAACAGGATAACGTGTTTCACCGCACAAAGTCTTCAAACGGATACTAAGCTATCCGGTAGAGTATGAACGCCTTCCTGATATGTAACTCCCCACTTTAGAGATCGGGCGGGTCGCATCGTACTGTGACCGCAGAATTCGCGCCGAAATCAACCCGGCATTCTTACGTGAACAGAAGCCCTGGCCTATCCCGTACGGTTTCGTGCCTGCACAAATGCTATCCGGCTTTGCTTTCCTCCAGGAAAGAGTTTCCTAAGAAAACCTAGAAAGTGTTTTCCAAGGAATTGGCAGTTCCGGCTATCCCAATCGTCTCGATTCTTTGTAATGTAGTGCACAAAGGAAAAATTACGAAGTTTACTCGTCAGTTTGTCTTCCGCTAACATTCAAATCCAAAACGGCATGCCTGTTTCACACGAGCTGATAAAGAAGTAAAATGGTATTTTCAAGGACGTTTTTTTTTTTACAAAAAACAAACAAACAAACCGCAAAACAAAACGAGACAAGAAATCGAAGTAAGTTATAGCCATGTTTTGAAGGTTGCCTCTAATGCAGCAGTGCTCCAGTTACAGATAACTTCACCTATGCACTGAATGTTTTCTTTCAGGGCAGGTAACAAAAATACTTATTAAAACTTATATATAAATGACGCGCAAGAGAGTGATTCTGTAAAGTACACTAAATAGCAATAATAACGGTGTTACCTAAGACTCATGGGAAGGGACGAAGGAAAAATAGCGACGCTATTTTCCCTTCGTACCTTTCCATGACACCCCGCGCGCGTCAACCTAACCCCCAATCTTCTCTCACCCCAAAACACATAAATAGCGACTGGGTACGAGTCTGGTGTTACCTCATGCATCCTCAAGTTCAGGATTAAGCAGAATGACAAGTTCTCGCACTTGACAACTAATCAAATTTATCAGGTCTATCGATGACGATACTAGCTTCAAAATATGACAAATCTGGTTTTGATTTCCAAGGGACATTCTCGATAACATTCTGAAACGGATGAACGATTGCAAATGGATCACGCACCCCTGCTTGGCTAAGGAGATTCGTAGGTGCGTGTGCGAAGTTTACTGATGGGCTTTATTTTGATCCGGGCCAGCTCGTTTTGCGAGGCTGATTCACTTTACCGAGATAACTTTTATCCTGGTATTACGCCATCTTTATATCAGGATTTCAGCTAGCCTAGCTGAAACCTAGCAGCCCGGGGGTACTTACAATTTACACAAATCACCTGCGTGGAAATCTTGTGCATAAACATAAAACTATAAAATATGTCACTGGTGGGAAAAATACGCGCTTCAAAGTATGTTCAAATCAGCTGAACAGAAAAAATGGGGTGGGGGGTTGCATCTCCTTAAATCACAGTCCATATTTTCTGAAGCCTTCCAAAGGGATTTACCCCCGGGACCATTTGATTTTCAAACCCGAATTTCCGGTTTTCCCACGTAAATGGTAAGTGCCTGCTAGCGCCCGAAGAGGTCGGAGATGCCTTGAGCCGCTCCGCAAGTTTTTCAATAATTTGTTAACAAGTTTGTCTTCGAGTATTTTGTAATGAGTATGACTGATTGTTTCGCATAGCCGGATTAGCTAGACTAGCTAGTGCCTGCGGACCTGTCTAATGAGCGTTGTATTTGCAATTTTTTTTTTTTGTTGAGTTGAGCTCATGTAACTATTAACGCCCGATTTTACAAATTTTGCAACTATAAAATTTTCATTGTTTTCACCAACCCTGCCACGAATAACATCAGTTTCACTTGAAAAGAAGTCTCTTTTTAACAATAAGTCTGAACTGTTCCGTAATTGTTTTGTCGATTCTAAGAAACAAAGCCAAATTTTCTGGGAAAACCGGAAGTCCATATTAGTGACTTTTCGGTTGTTTCTATTGGCTGCTTTCTGAAACACGAAAGTGTCTGTCGTGTAAAAGAGACTGCCATTATTAACCGGGGAGAACAACAGTGCTGATAACCCACATATTTAGCCCTTAATACAATAAGGTTGGTTTATCACATTAACATCTTGTGCCTTTTGGAAAGTTTTACAACCGTTTGCTAAATGCTAATATGGTATACTGGTAGTCCATTATAACCTAACCTAACCTGATCGCAGGTTAATTATAACCTGTCACAGGGGTTTCTATGAACTTGGAAAAAGTTTCCCTCGGTTTGAAGGGGAAGGCGAATCGAGAAGTAGATGATAAAAGCCTAAAGACTGTATTGTATCATAGAGTCTTTTGTGTCTACGGCTTCTAGAGAAGCGTAGACACTATGTCATTGGGTCGAGTGATAGAGTGAAAGAGTGTAAGAGTGTAGATGCCACAGAAATCCCAAATGGAATCCGATCGAAAGCCGACGCTAATCCGAGGCTGACCGGGATCTAAGCGGTTGTATTTCCGAAAAGCCGAGGTACGATCATCAGTCAGTCGGTTACGTACTGTCGTTTAGGAGACGGATTACGAGGTCCTTACGAGATACTTCGGCAGCCACGTGTGCTGGACGGCGTTATATCGATTGCGACGTTAGCCCTACGTCTTTACCATGTGCTAAATTTTATTCCTGTTGAAGGTGAGTCTAATTGTATTTTCTACAATGTTTTCGTCCTATTTCGCATCAATAACCGAGCACAGCTTTCTATGCATTTGCAAAGTATTTATTTCTAAAGAGATTGTTAGGTTTTCTTACGGTTTGGGGCGATTTTATGCCAGCAAAAGAATCATTCAGTCGAAGGATTTTGATGCCAATGTCCATGCGCATTCAGTTTCCTCTGCAATTCAACGCGTTCAATGTCCGTTTGGTCGTCGCTGGATCATGTGTAACCCTTTTCAAGGGTCATATTCCCTACGGGGTGCTAAAAATCTCTTTCGAGAGATTGAAAATTGCCTTCGGGGAGCGAATAATCTCTTTCGGGAGAGCGAAAATTTCTTTCGGGGAGAAATTTATAATCGCCTTGTAAGATTATATAATATGTTGTTTATGTTAGAATAAAGTTACAGTTCTCTTCATAGAAAATGTTTGTGGTAAAAGGTACCAGCTTAATCTCTTTTCACCAGTGTTCTGTACCACATTTTTTACAAAGTTTTCTTTTTTGTCCTTATTCTATTTCCACTCCTCCCTCTTCGTTTTCATTTCAGTCTTATTTTCTTTTCTTCAATTCTTTTATATTACATTTCTATACCAGTACTGCAGTAGACACATGCAGTCTTAGACTGCGTATTTTTTTATGAAAGACATGTTTTTTTCAGCCAGAAACGTAGGCTGGATTACCAGCTGCTGTTCGGGAAATGAGCCCGCGCTTCTCCCCCGAACAGGTCCGAACAGAGGAGGACCGAGCTAAAAGAGAGCGGCGGTAATCGAGCCTACCAGAAACGCAGCTTAGCTTATTCATATCTATAGAAGTGGAATATTGTTAAAATAAATAGAACTGCTTCTTACTGTAAGAGGCAATAATTAAGAATTATTCACCGAAATGGAGGTGAATAGTGGTAGACTTGTGTGTAAAACACCAACATAAAGTAAATTTCTTCACATTATAGATAATGTCGGCTTCGGCGCAAGCTAGGCGAGGGGACCCACTAACCAAGAAACTCCGCGATTTTTCTGTGAAGTATGTTAAGATCACCAATGAAGACATGGCTCGCTCCAGAAGTCTGGTGCAGGAAGTCATTGAAAAACAAATCATGAGCTACTGTGAACGTAACTCTTTGATACCAATCTTGAGACGAGAGTACACTGGTAGCGTGTATGAGGGGCTGAAAACAGAGAAGGCAGATGAAGTGGATGTTATGGTTGTGCTTAAAATAACCAGGCAAGAAGTCACCGTTGAAGCTTGCAGAGGAATACCAGGATATGCAAGACTAGAGGCCCAAGAAAGTTCGATTCTTCGTAGGTATTCAAGTGCTGAGGGGTACATAATTCCTGAAAGACTTCGAAATGGCTGGTTTCATAGTCTCGTTGTTCAAGCAGTGAATGCGTTCCACCGTTCGTCATGTTCAGACTTCCGTTTGGAGGTGCGTTACCATGGGCCTGCCACCCAGATTGACATCACTAGAAAGACAACCAATGAGATGCTTCTATCGGTTGATCTCGTTCCTTGCTTCCACATCGGGGCTGAAGAGTACTTCGTAGCCAAACCTTACACAGGGGTGACGCATACCTCTCAGCCTGAACTCCTTTGGAGACAGTCGTTTTCTCTGAAAGAAAAGGGAAAGTTGCAGCATATGGATACTGACGGTGGTTGCAGGCACGAACTTCTTAGAATCGTGAAGACCATCGTCAAGAGGGAGAGGACGTCTCTCGCAGCCCTTCAGTCATATCACTTGAAGAACGCCTTCATGCGTTACATGAGAGATTCGTATGGCTGGAATGCTCAGAACTCCCTAGGCGAGAAGTTTCTTTCATTTCTTAGGGAACTGCAGACTCACCTGGAGAGGAGAAATCTTCCACACTTCTGGCTACCAGGCGTGGACCTTCTGGAAGGCATCAATCCCGCGGTAATTGAACAAATGGCAAATCGATTGAAGCGAATTCTTAATAGTCAAACAGAACTAGAAAAAATTCTCGTATAGCTGGAATAACCGTCAGGTTCGATTAATTAAATGAAAATAAGAATGTTTCTGCCATTGCTGGTTGAGTCCAGTAGACCTCGCAGTAACCAAAAAAAAAAAAAACCGCCTAAAAATAGTTTAGTCGTTTTTAAAGACCTAAAAAATATTGCTAAGAATTTAAAAAAGAGAAATAAAAAAAGGAAAAACAAACATATAAAATACCAAGTCAAAAAAAATAACAAAAAAAAAAAAAATTAAATAAAAAAATAAAACAAAAAAAATAATAATAAAGTAATTTATGTCTCAACAAATTTTTACCGAAAAACAACTTCAGAGTTTGTTTTTGGACGAATTAAAAAATATTGTATCACAAGAAAAAAAAAATCTTAGGAAAGATTATAAGGAATTACAAAAAAAGAGAAGATTGATTGAAAAATATAGAAAATTAACAGAGTTTAGAGAAAAAGTTAAACAAGGAAAAGTTAATACAAAACCCAAAGTTGATAAAAAACCCAAAGTTGATAAAAAACCTCATTCTGAAAGGATAAAATCATTTGAAGATTATTTTGAGGAATGTATAAAAAATAAAAAAATTCCTAAAGATACTCCTTCTTATTTACGAAAAGCTCTTGAGAGAGCTATAAATGAGCATGAACAAGGAATTGAAATTGAAAAATCAGCTCTAAACGAATTTGCTAAAAAATATATTATCAAGGGGAAACCAGATATTTTACCTTATCAGTTCTTTATAAATAAAAAACATATTATTAAAAAATTTCTTAGAAATCATCGTAATACTAAAGTAAGGTTTATTTTAGTTTGTATTATGGAAAAAAAGGAAAGGGAAAAAGATAGTAGTTTAACTTTTAAAGTTCAAGATAAAGCATATTTTAATTCTAGTACTTTTAATAATTTTATATCAACTGATGTAAAAGATATATTAAAAAAAAGTATGATACAAATTGATGAAAAATTAACTATTTATCAAGCAAATGGAAGTGGGTGGTATTTTAAAGANACCTCGCAATAACCAAAAAAAAAAAAAACCGCCTAAACATAGTTTAGTCGTTGTTATAGCCCTGATAACTATTGCTAAGTATTTGTAAAAGGGAGCTAACAATAGGAACAACAACCATTTTATTTGCCATGTTAAGAAAGTTTACAAGAACAGAATAAGTTAACTAGATAGATCAAGCAAAAACACTACTCAGAATAGCAAAAACTAAACAAGCCGAGTAGTTAATTATGATAATCATCTTCTTCTAGGGTTGTAACACACGAAAGATAACGAGGGAAAAAAGGCAAGTAAATTACATTTAAAGGGATAAAAGACAAATAAAGAAGTTTAAATGTAGAAGTGTTTCAGTCGACTCTTTTTGTCATATCGTTAATTGAGGTGATAGACGAAGGGCGTTTCCATGGCTGATTCCCAAGGGAATTAAGATTACTCAAGTAACCACTGACATAAGGAGACAGAAAACCAAAAAGTACAGGTTTGTCTGAGGAGCGATAAAAACCGAGTTATGTCTTTCTTCATTGTATTATCTTTTTCAAAACCACGTCAGTGCCAATCAGAGTACATTGGCATTAGTGATGTCTACCGTAAACTTTCGCTTATTAACCCTGAGCTTATACATCTTCGCAAGAGGTTTTTAGAGGGGCTTATATCCCAGTGGGCTTAGCTTATAACCAGAATAGAAAAAGCTGCTTGGAACAACTTATAGCAGGGCGGATCAAATTAGGTTTTGCAGTTCACTGGTTTTAATTAATTCTAGCCGTTTCCAGTAGAGCAAGGCGGTCAGACGGTGGGGAGTGAGTTAAATGACTATTTGAACGCCTGGAACAGGTTAAATTAGGTCAAAATGTCCTAATTAATCGAATTCATTTCAATGCAGACAGAGGGGGGTTATAATTGGATGGAATTGCATTGTTTGCAGGTAGCTGGGCCTATAACTGAGGAAGCTTAAAAGTGGGGGGTTTGTAACAGAGCAGTTCACGGTGTGTTGGTAGACAAAGAAATGAAATATGAAGTAAGGATAATATTATAATATTGCATCTACACATTATGATTTCTTGGATGGCTGCTTTTCATTTGCCTTTAATTCTGTAGCTGCCTCAATACGCAAACTATGGAAAATAAAGTAAACTAAAAGTTGAAACGAGTTACGTTTAGTGGAAGAAAGTGGACTTTTTATCTTCGTAGTTTTGTAATTTATCAATAAACGGAACTCAGTTTTCCATACAGCTAAAATTGACACGCTCAACTAAATCAGTGTAGCTCAAAAGCTGTAGATGTTTTTTTTTTACGGGAGCAAAAAGTTAACTTGACGTCCTCTCTCTTTCTCTCTCGGATTTATAATCGAGCAAAAAAAACAACAACAACAACAACAACAATGAAAAACAAGCAAAAACAACAACAACAACAACAACAAACAAGGAAGCTTTCTTCCAAACTTCTTAATACGGCCTACAACAAACGTACGGGAAACAACCGGGAAACAATCTCGTGATAACGTGTCCTGTGATCTCCAAGGAGGAGACCCTTCGGCCATGCATAATATCTGGCCCCAGTTGTTCAAGCGGTGGATTGCGCTATCCAACGGATAAATCAATATCCAGCGGATAAGTATTAGGGAAACCAATTTTGTTATCCACTGGATAGAGATTTATCCAGTGGGTAGCGTTATCTGCGTTTCAAACAACTGGGCCCAGGAGCCATAATCGTGGTGTGCTACCCCGGTCAGTTATAGCTCCTGATAATATGGCACCCTCAGTAAGCCTTTCCTGATGGCTGTAATTCCTTGTCTGGAGTTTTGACATGAGAAGCAGTGGAATCACTGGGACACAAGACTTCGGTGCGTAAGGCTGCCGGATGTGCGATGCAGTGGTTAAATATTTTGGAAAGTAGTGTTATGATAATCACACTTTCCAGCTCCGGTTGGCTACGCTAGCATCAGCTCTCGATCTGTATTTCTCTTTACCTTTGCTTTTACACGCACAATACAACAGACACCAATCAACTTAAATCTCTCTACCAAAAGCTCGTTACAGCTCCTTCTATTCTGACTAGACTTAAAGGCTGTCAATCTTACTCATTTTAAATTAAGTCTTATAGTAGTAAAAATCAGTGACGGGACAAGCAACTCCTTCGGGATATGCGTTCACCATTGTCTTTTTTGGTCGGGGATGACTTGCCACCGAAAACTAGATGGGGATTTACCACAAGTAGCCCAATAATGAGCGAGCCATGACGTCTTCACATTCTTTTAAGTTTAAAGCTGTACTTCCTCGCTATCCCGCAAGTAAGCACTCCATTTGGGGCATATCGTGAGAAGTTATGCGCCCATGGTTCGTACAACGTCAGACAAGCAATTTTCCAGGACTTTCCAGGATTTTTCAAGGACAAATTAGGGTTTTCAAGGACTAAGAATTATTTTTAAAAGTTGTTTAACGCCCTCTTGAACACTTAATTGGCTAAAATACGTCATGGAGTCATTCACGATTTTTACTTCTTCAGCCATCATAAAACGGTTGAGTCGCATTATTTCATACTACCTTCTGCAATAACACTTTGCAAAATGATTGGGTAAGACTTGCAATTGCATCTGAGGTACACATTAAAATAAAGAAACAGAAGTAAGATATTGCTCATACAAAAAAAAAAATTAGACAAGGTAGTGAATTTCAAAGACTTTTCAAGACCTAATAAAGAAATAAAGTACTTTTCAAGGGCCTTATTCGAATTCAAAGACTTTTCAAGACAACTACTAAAATTTAAGACCTTTTCAAGATTGTGCGAACCATGGCGCGAGTGGCTTGCGAAAGGAGACGACTTTTAATAAGAAGACGCTTTTGTGGCTCTCTCGCGTGTTCTCTTTAATTTAAGTGCGGCTCGTAAACACTTTCGCCACTCGAAACGGCGAGACGTACATAAAGTCTCACTTGTAAAAGAATAACACACACAGAAATAACACTTGCTTGCGTGTTATTAAGGGCTGGTCCCAACATACTGAACATGATTTTTTGGCTATGATCACCACAGCAATAGACACCGAGACCACCACAACTATGGTATTTTTGTTAGTTCGAAGGATGGTTTACACCCCTGTAAGTAGTCATTATTTTGTTGTGTTCGGACCGATCTAGGTATCTTTCCAGCTTCAAGAAAGTCAATCTGCTTTAGTTACTGTGTGTGATATCATTGAAGCTAACAAGACAAGCACTTATTTGTTGTTAACAAAAGTATTCATCACCTGGCCCCGGTTGTTCACACGTTCGATCGCTCTATCCGGTGGATAAATATCTATCCAGTGGATAGTGCAATCGGTTTTCCTAATACTTATCCGCTGGTTAGTGATTTATCCGATGGATAGCGCTATCCAACGTTTGAACAACCGGGACCTGGAAGCTACATTTTACAGATTTACGACGGTTTTACTGGAATAGAGCCATTCCGATTGGCAACACTGTTTACATTGTATAATCCGGGGCCGGGGAGGGGGGGACTCCGCATATGAAAGGGGTGGGGATGCTCGACGGAAATTTTGAATTAAACCCCTAAAGGAGACCGATCTGGGCGTGGCCCAAACTTTTTTTGACCCCTAAAAGAGACCATGTTAAAGGGACAGTGTCCCGATTATGCGCACGCGCGAGCGTCATCTGTTTTTTCTTCAAAAGACAATAGAACTGTCAAATTGACTCGACAAGATTTCCTTCCGGACCGCACCGCCGACAGAGATTTGTTGTTTATATTCTCAAGTAATATTTTAGACTTTCGAAGAAGTCTTTCGTCTTATATAAAAATTTGGCTCGCGGTTCGAAGACTCATCGCGATTTTATCGCTAGCTGGGCCGCCTCGCGACCCGAAAATCTCGTTCCGCTCGCTTTAAAAACATATTTTCTAATTTGAAACTCGTGTCAGAGGTCAATCGCTCCAAGTCCAGTAATATCTGCCTGATTTGCTCGCGTTCTAGCCTCAAACGTTTGAAAGACATAAATAAAAATGCAATCTCAACGCTATGAA
>CALNXI010003610.1:19710-24710 GCA_942486025.1 Porites evermanni
CACACACACACACAAACACACACACGTTCTTTCCACTCATTTGCACGTGACGCCAGGTTGGCCATATGTTGGTGATCAAGAACACCACCATTTCTCTCCTCTGAGAACTAAACACCATTTTAACGTAAATTATTGGAGTAAAAAATCTGTTGTTTTGATCACCAACATGGCAGCCTTGTCAAGTGGTTGCAAACCAAGAATACTCCCTCCCGGTCAACTCTAATCAAAAACGCTGCAGAAATCACAACCGTACACAGAGAGGACTATAATTGCACCGTAAATTTTCAACGGCACACTGAACCGTTTACACACAGGTTCTGTTGTAATTCTTTGTGTGCTTGCTAGACCGCAACATTCGTTGCGCATGGCTTCGCCGCTCGCATACTCACATATTGCACTTGCTCGCAGATTTTCTAGCAAAAGAGAGACTGTTCACAGTCTATGGTGTCTGTTGACGATGACCGTATTATTAGTAGACTTTTTTGTATAAAATTGAGGCCATAATTCAAATGCATCTAGTTTATCATGCATTGGATTTTAGATCTCTAGTCTCCAACACGAACGAAAATGACAAAGCTATCAGGCGTATCACTTAATGTTAAAAGTAAACCTCGCCATCAAATATGGTCGAGCTAAATTCAAACATTAAGCCATAAAGAGACAAGAATTGGAGCATCTAAGATCTTTATTCGAATCGATCGTTCTGTTACCTCGAAGTTAGATTGGACTGCATTATTAAACGATTAACCTCTGTTTCACAAATTTTCGCCATGTTGTTGCGGAAATCATGCTGATGTTCTATCCAAACGAAAGCAAATTCTCTTTCAAGGTTTATTTTTCGCTAGAATATGAAAGAAACATAGACTGAAAACGTAGCAAAACTCTTACCTGGCGTTGGTAAATTGTTTTTATATATCAAGCTCTCTTTGCGAAGGGGTCCACTTACACGTATGCAAATATAAACAGGGGTGGGGGGGCGGGGGCATTTTGCGTGTGGAGGCGTGCATTCGCTGAACTACAATAGCGTGGGCGCATCAAATCTGATGGCGGGAAATCGAGACCCGTGAAGTTACAGTCCTTTTATAAGGGCAATTGCGTTGGTGCTTTGAATACCGTACTTTTCTCGTACAAAAAATGTTCTTCAGGACAAAAAATCTGACGTTTTCTACGCGGATTTTTAGTTGTGGATTTTTCAGCATTAGGTTTTCTTGACCTTTTTTAAAAGACTTTTAAGTCTCAACGCCAAAAACCACCGTTCCTGTATAAATCTAATTTTCACTTGCAAAGCAATACATTTCTATGGTTTGATCTCCAAACTCATAGTTTTATTTATCAAGGAAGAAATGTATCGTAGCAATCTTCAGCTGCTTTAACAAAAGCGAAAAAAAAAACATTTTTACTATTTTTATTAGCGCGATGTCTAATGTTAAACTGATCGCGGAGACACGCTTTTATATATGCCACAAAAACATGAAATCTATGGGAATTTTTTTTCCAGATTTTCGAAAGTTTTCGCCGAAAAATATATAAAAAATATACTACAGGAAATGAAGAATGGATTCCGAGAGAGCAACAATTATAAGTGATTATGTACTACATAATCACTAACACTTGAGCATTTCATAAGAACACTTGCAGAGAAAACAAATGTACCCCGAAAATACGAACAACTTGACTACAAGTATCAAACTACAACGGATTTAAAAAAGACATACGACCCCAAAATAAGAAATAAACTGACATTTAAACTACAAAGGACCGCAAACGAATATGCTGCAGAACGTTCGTTTGCGGTCCTTTGCAGTGTAAGTGTCAGTTTATATGTTAAATTGTTTAGAATTTAGTTATATACTGTAAGAACATCGTCTCCTGAAATATGTGTTGCCATTTTAGATGATACGATACATTTTATGTTTTTACTGTAATATTTATGAAAATGAAGCCGGATATTTTGGAGATATTTAAAAAAGAAATAGGGAATTTCCGGAAACATAATTAGGAGATTTTTGTATCTTGGCCTACATACGTCGCTATAGAGTGGTAGAGTACAAGTTTGATAGACGCTTTTCTAATAATATTCTAGCGTCATTCTTCCTTAGCTCTATGCACGGTTAACCACTTTTCTGATTTTTGTGCTGTTTTACAAAAATAAATAAATAAATGAACGAAAAAATAATTATTAACAATAATAATTTAGATTTAAAAATCGCAATTTGACATAAAAGAAGTGACTTCGTTTTAAGCAAAGCATCGCACGTGTCAGAATTCTGTTCAAGTTCTTCAGACGATTTGCCATATTTTCAAGCACCACTGGGGTTTTTTCATGTAGCAGATTAACTTTAGCAGATTAACTTTAGGGTGCCAATGGATTGGAAGGTTTCCTTCCTCCAGGAAAGAGTGAAGTTCGCTAAGAAAACCTAGAGAGTGTTTTCTAAGAGATCGGGAATTCCGGCTATCCCAATCATCTCGATTTTTTGTAATGTAATGCACAAAGGCGCTCCTCACGTGATAAGATTCCAAAAGCCCCAGTGATGTCCTCTGCCACTTGACGATGCTTTTTACGATTATTAGCAGCTCGTGTCTGCAGCCATGGTCATCCTTATCCATGCGCTTCAACAGTGCCTTTTTAGCAAGTGAAAACGATTGCCTCCAGAGGAGACTGTAGTAAGGATCGTGCATTGGGTCACTCGATTTTGGGACGAAGTATTGACCTACTTGCGCCTGTTATGTGCACTAGGCCTTTGCTTGGCCCATGTGGCCTTGTGTGACTGTTTTCCCACGGTAAACCTTTGTTTAAGAACACGGTTTACCTCTAGTTTTATTGGCGCTGGTTCATCGGTTTCGGTCGACTCCAGTGACTGGTTCAATCCACCATGTAGGCGTTTGAGGAAAGCTCTCTTGTCGGTTCCTTTTTGCTTAGGATTTTTGTTAATAGCAGAAGTGGCCATAGGTCATCTTCAGTCTAGGTAAAGGAAACTGCAATGTCACAAGACAGCAGTCAACATCAAGTGAACAGGATAACGTGTTTCTAACTGCACAAAGTAAATGGTTAGGGTCGCCGGATCACTTTTAAACCTCACCTCTAGTCTTAAAACGGATACCTGATGTGTAACTCTCCACTTTGGAGATCGGGCGCGGCGCATCGTACCGTTACCGCAGAATTCGTGCCGGAAATCAACCCGACGTTCTTAATTATGTGAATAGAAGCTCTATCCAGTAACGTATCTTGCCCGCGCAAAAGCTATCCGGCTTTGCATAGTGTGTACATAACCATAAGATGTTGTTTAAGTTGTTGCCTTTCATTAATGAAATTGTGCATGCGAGACTTTGCATCAAAAACTAAATAAAACGTATAGTCTACGTCTTTTTTATTGTTTCCATTTCGCATGATCTACAGCTTCCATACGACTTAGGGGACCCTGTAAGTTACAAGACTAACCTGAAGCTTGGCCTTCTCTACAACCTCAATGATTACAGTGATTGCTAGTAACGTCAGAAAACAAAATAAGATGACATTGAAAACTTTTAAAACAAAACAAATACAAACGATAGCAAAATTTAAAACATCCTGCACTGATTCAACCACTAACTCTACGCCTGATAGAATAAACGCCTGGAGAGAAGACCTTTCTTCACCATCTGTATCTAATTGCGGCATTTCAAGATGAGAAGTGTAATGTAAATTAAATATCTCATCCTCATCAATTAAGCATTCCAAGTGTATTCTGGAAGATAGAATGCTATCAATTTCTGCTTCTGCACTATTGAGAATTCTCTTTAGACGATTCGCCATATTTTTAAGCACCACTGGATTTATTTCTTCCAGCAGGTTGACCTCTGGCATCCAATAGATTGGAAGGTTTCCTTCCTCAAGGAAAGACTGAAGTTCCCTAAGAAAACCTAGAAAGTGTTTTCCAAGGAATCGGGAATTCCGGCTATCCCAATCGTCTCGATTCTTTGTAATGTAATGTACAAAGGCACTCTTCACGTGATAAGATTCCAAAGGCCCGAGTGATGTCCTCTGCCACTTGACGATGCTTTTTGCGATTCTTAGCAGCTCGTGTCTGCAGCCATGGTCATCTTTATCCATGTGCTTCAACAGTGCCTTTTCATCAAGTGAAAACGATTGCCTCCAGAGGAGACTGGAGAATGGATCGTGCGCTGGGTCACTCGATTTTGGGACGAAGTATTGACTTTTTTCAACTTCGAAACAAGGAACGAGATCAACTGATAACAGTAAGACATCATTTTGTTCTTCTGTGATATCGACTTGAACAGCAGGCCCGTGATAACGTACTTTTAACGTGACATCCGAATTTGCATGTCTGTTAAAAGCACTTACTGCTCGATCAACAAGACTACAAAACCAGCCATTTCGGAGCCGCTTCGGATCAATGTACCCTTCAGAATTGGCGTATCTCAGAAGTTTGGAGTCATCTCTTGCCTTGAGTAGCGCATAGCCAGCTTTACCTACATCTTCAACCAGAACTTCCGGATCACCCCATAGCAATGGCTTATGGGTTTTCAGTACTACCATAATATCCACTTCATCGGCAGCTTCCGTTTTAAGCCTCTCATACACGCTTCCAGTGTATTCAATTCTCAAGATTGGAAGAGACGAGTTCTGTTGGCAATATTCAATGATATGATCCTTAATGCAGTCCCTCACTAGGCTTCTTGCGCGCGCCTGGTTTGCTTCGGCAATCTTCACATTCTTAACAAAATATTCACGAAGTTTTTTGGTCAGTGCTTCCTCTGCTTCGTTCTCTGAAGACCATTTCCAAAAGGGCATTATCTGTCAGAACAAAAATTTAATTAAAATAGTTTATTATTCAATAATTTGACCAAAATTGGAAGATAATTGCCACAATTGTTCAGAAAAGGGAACAGGAGATTAGTAGAAGGCGCGGTAGTTCAGCTGTTTTGGTAGACCTAGAGAAAATGGCGCAACATCTAACATGTTTTGCCAAAAAGCAATAGCCTAATTACTGCTGCATGTT
>CALNXI010003610.1:27210-41733 GCA_942486025.1 Porites evermanni
AAAAAGTTTCAGAGAATCAAGATTTCAAGATTTTCTGGGGGAACAAACCCTCCCCCCTCCCCCCTCCCCCTAAGAGGCTCACGCCTTCGGCGCTCGCGTCATTCATCGATGATTTAAAAATCCCGATTTTAGATACTCGAAAGGTTGGACAGTGTGCCGTTTATAATGTTTGGACAGCCCGGCATTGAACTATGAAATAAATAACGCAAACAACCCGAGTCGGAAACCAACCTTAAATAACGGATAGTCCTCACCCCATACAAGGAAATTCAAGACAGTGTTGGATTCTGGATTCGACACCGAGGATTTCGGATCCAGGTATTAGATTTTATTTATTGTCAGTGGGTAAATTTTTGCTTGTGGGATCCGGGATCCTGGGCTTTGGAATCCAAAATACAGCTAAAGGATTCCGGAATACTAATAACGATTGAGTCCGGAATCCATATTCCACTGATCCAGTACCTGGAATCCGGAATCCACAGTAGAATTCCCAGGANGGGGGGGGGGGGGGGGTACTCCCTTATATAACCTATACAGGTATGTGCGGACCCATCGGGTAGGGTTTAGGGGCCGTTTTGGTCTGAAAACGGGTATACACTTTGCCCATTCTGGTCTGGAATGGGGTATGGTTTTCGGGGGAACTACGGGAGTGTATGAAGGTATTTATCGTTTCAATTCCAAATGAGTAAGAAAAAAAGAGAAATATGCGAATTCCAAATAGATTTGATGCGTTATTTTGTTAATTTCTGCCTAAAGGCCAGGTCTGAACACGGGTATGAATTTTAGTGGTCTGGTCTGAAAACGGGTGTGGAAAATGACATTTTTTGGTCTGAAATCGGGTCAGGATTTGAAGAACTAGGCGGCACACCCCGACCAAGAATTCCCAGACTCTTCCCTGACTCATACACTCATAACTGTAGAAAAACAGAACTTGAGTTCAGTGAATGCTTTTCTACTCGTATTTTCTACACTACGTCCCCGAGACTTATTTGTATAGGAATCTGATCAGAAGTTGTAAGAATAAAGGAGAATTTTGTTTGTTGCGCGTTCTTGGCATTTACGACTAGTTAAGGAATTGTGCTGTTTTGTTACTACAGCGAAACCTCTATTAAGCGGACACCGGACTGAATTGACAATAGTAGTATTGGATTACGTCCTTGAAATACGTACTGTAGTCGATAAGTCAATACATTTAGATGTCAATAAACTGTAGATTAGACCGATATCCGGCCGTATGATTGTCATCTACGATCAAAGTTCACCTAAAAATCTTGACCAAAGTACAGCACTTCTTCATGGAACTTTATCACAGTACAGAGTAACCATTGAATGTTAATCTTTAACAAACATTGCACAATTTTTACAAACTTTTATAAGGCGGACACCCGGGAAGGCCCTGAAGGTGTCCGCTTAATAGAGGTTTCACTGTATTTTAAGATTCCGAAGCAGCGGTCGCTAAAAATCCAATTCAAACCCTTAAAATTTACGTTACGCAGCAACGATTCGTACTTTCGAGCTTGGTATACCTGTGGATAGAGGCGAAGATCAAGATCAGAGCAGTCAGAGATCTCCAGAGTCGCTTAATATTCAGTTTATAAGGCGCTTCAGTTTTGTTTGTGCTATGTCTTTCCGTTTCTAGCTGCTGTCTAATTCTTTTTTCCCGATACGAATTATAAATTAAAGAATGAGCAGTGATTATCTCATGCAAAAAGATCAATAGAAGAAAGAAAAGACAGGTACCTGAAATGAATTGCCTGTGGTTGTAGTCAAAGCTCATTCACATGTGAAAGTCAACACTCACGTTCATTCGAGAACAGACAATTCCATCCAGCTGGACTTTGCAATAATAAATCGCTTCCGCTAAATCTCGAGACAGCCTCTTAGTCATCTACCTTTTTTCTCTAACTATATGGACCGAAGAACAAAGATGTTGTCCTGGTGGCTTTGAAGAAATCGCTGATAAAAAAAAGCGTTTTTACTCACGTGGCCTGTGCAGCTATGCAAATATATTGGGACATAAAGAAGTATTTGAATAACAAAAAGTTTCAACTCCCATAGGATTAGTATGCGACACCATCATTGCCCAAGCGGAAATATGGCGGACGTGACGTAATTTATAATCGGTTATAATGGTTACGTTTTGACCAGGATTAAGCCAAATTTTAAGCAAGGTTTTCTCGTCTACCAACTTGTCACTCCAGCTTACAAAATACTTTTGTGTCTTTACTCCGAGATTCAGTGATGATAACATCGAATTAACTCTAGATAATGCATACTAAGGTAAACACAAAAACAGAACAAAATTTTTATTCCTGGATTGCGCTAATCGGCCTTTCAGGAACCGAGGCCAGAACTACTGCGTGCACCCTGATTGGGTTGCAAAAGTGTGCTTTACGAGGGGGGGGGAGGAGGGGTACTCCCCATAATGGCCTACACAGGGAGGCTCCGCCCTAAAGGGGTACGTTTTCCAGGCCTCAGATATATGAAAGGGTAGCAATTTTACTCGTTGAAGTATACGAAAGGGTAGGAAGCAAGCAAGGGTAGGATGCAAAGTTCTAAACGAGGAATATGAAAGGGGTACCATTTGTCAATAGAAGGTATACGAAAGGGGTTACTTTTTTTGTGAAAAATGGTACATAAACGGGTAAGGGCGGAGCCTCCCCGTATAAAACTTTGTTGAGTACCCCCCCCCCCACCCGATTAGAATATAAAACACGGGGCTAAAGCTGTCACGCCACGTTTTGAAAGGTGAGAAAGTAATGCGTGGAAAATTAAACTGATTCTTTATCATAAAACAAATAAAGAAGCCTTGACTATACTCTGTTCTGTTACAAAGTACTTAGGAAGTAGCTAGGGCACTCAAGAGGTATGGAGAAACTTCTCGCCTATTTCTCGTGTTTTTCCCTGCACTTCTTTCGTGTTCTAGCCGCTTCCTGACCGCTACACCACAGAGCAACAGAACAGAGCAGAGTCAAGGCTTTTTTATTGGTTAAGTAAAAATGGTAATAACGAATAGCGGTACTCTTGCGTGCGCGAGGCACGCGCAGCGGAGCACAGTGGATAAGAGAATTTGGCTACCTATGCGCCCGAGAAATTTTTAGCAATCATGTGACCGTAAGTCCGTCCACCCGCTGGTCTACCCGTCCTTTAACGCAGTATCCAGTGACAAATGACCTTACTTAGATTGTGTACGAGCCTGCAACTTTGGTCAGTTGAGAGCTGTCGGTCAGAAAAGGGTATCCGCCGACGAGTTTCTCATGACTATAGGTTTTCAGCTGGCCAGTTATTAGCTTTTACAGTGCTACTATAACAGGGGCCACCAAGATAAAGTTGACCAGTTGGATGGCAGGAAAATAACAATATATTCCGAAAGAGTTAGTTGTCAATCATAATTACCATGGATCGAAATCAACCAATTACAACCTACAGTCGTAACCTTTTGAACCTGCTGTGGGAAGCCTTTGTTTCCTGAGAGGTCCGTTAGAGTGTTGACGGAGGCGAAAAATGCAAACGTTAGTCAATTTTTTACTTGAGGTCGCATATTATTGCAAAGCCCGGCAATGGTAGCGTAGAAGTTGCTGGTAGATGACAAAATAACTGCTTGATTCAAACAAATGGGTGTTATGTGTAAAATTTCGAATACACGTAGAAGAACATTGTCCGGTGAAACATTTCGCTGTCTTGAAAAACGTTTGTTCTGGATATGATATGATATCGAGTAACTTATTGTTTTTTATGAGCTGCTGCTAGGCCCATATTCAATTTTTAAGTTCTCTATGAATCTACATATTATTGAGTTATCTACAACTTGGAATCAGCAAACGGAACCGTAGGTATCCGGAATAAATACGAAAGCTTTCTGGCGAAAATTCATCGTTTTCTGAGAATTAAAACTGTCAGATGAATGTATTACTCAAGTAGTACTTTATAGAGGATACAAGAATAATCCCTTTCCCAAGATAAATTTCCTTTGATGTCTTCATTCTACTGATTTAGCTTATAAACTTTTGCCATGCATTTCAGTACTACAATCGAATCGAACCTCCTGTAAGCTACCACCCAAATTGCAGAGGCTTGGAGGTCGCTTACGAGAGTCAGAGCGCAAGGACGAAATTTTTCAATTCAACTTGGAACGGAGTGGTATATTTATTCTAAGAGGTTCCAGTGTAAGGTTTGGCTGAGAACATTTTTGGTGTATTAGGAAGGTGGTCGCACGTGGAGGGTTGACTGTATTTTGCTATCGCTAAAGTTCATTATAGCCTGCAAAAGCAGACGTATTTCCGGTCGCTGCTAGAAAAGCGACGACCGGAAAGAAGAGAAGCCGAAGACCGGAAAGACGTCTGCGTTCGTAGAGCTGATAATCATTTGTTAGAACACTGATTTTGCAAACAGGGTTTCGATTTCTGCTTCCATTTTCGTGTTTAAGGATTTCTGTCTGATTCCGTAGTTCAAGATTAGTCAACCGGATGTCGTCTAGTGGCTGATTCTACTGACTTAATTTCTGTTATATTGGCTGATTCCGAAAATACTAGCGATCGTTTTAAAATGTTGGCAGCGAAGTTTGAGTTTGATTACAAAATCAACACAAAATGGCATTTCGCCATCTCAACCTAACATAGGGCATGCCAAAAGTTTCGACGGCCTTTGTAGAAAAAAAAAACTTAAGCAAAGCTGCATGAGGTATATTCGATCCCGCACTTCTGCCATGAAATCAAACTATTTTGGGGATTTTGCAATTGTTAATTGCTTACCTTAACATATTGCAACGGAAATCCCGTGGAGTATAATTCAATTTTAATCCTGAAAAAAAGAAATAAAACCGAAAGGGTTGATAGAAAATTGCTTGTTTGAAGCTAAAAAACAAAAAAAATTGTCCATTTGGCTTGAATTTTCGTAAATTAGATCAAACCCCACAGCAAAGTCATTTTCGCACTTAAATGCAGGACTCAACCCAAGACCGTCAGGTAATTTTTAATTTCCACTCTCTCAAAACTCTCGCCACATGATAGAAACTACGTATGGCGCTGGCCCTGACGAAGGCTTATTTTGTTAGCCGAAATATTGACCTATTTAATAATAAATCAGCCCTTTGCCGTAGTGCCAGCCTTGCATTCAGTTTTGTTTTATTTTATATATACGGTGTAAGAACGACCGGGGTCAGCGTGGTTGGGGAAATTTGTGTAATTTATAATGTCCCCTAAAATAGAACAGAAGTTTTTCTGCTTCAGACCAAAGAGTGATCAAGGCATTTTCAAGGACTTTCGAAAGAACATTAAAATATACTTTCTCAAAGTCCTCATGCAGTCGAGCGCAGAGACCTCGCTTGGTAAAGTAACCGACCATATTACAACTCTTTTTGCTCCGCTTAGGGTCACTGACCAGTCCTTCCCGGTGTTAACGACAAAATGACAAACTTTGATCCCGTATTACTGATAAAAAGAGGTCGAGTGGAGCATCTCTATGGTTTTCTATCTCTTAATTACGGCACTTAACTTTACTTTTTAGAACATGAACCATTTCAGTAATACTGAGTTTTTTGATATTCACTCCTATAAAAAAGATGGTTTAAGAACCTATTCAGCCAGATTTCTCTTTATTCATTAGAACATTTAAGCTCGAAAATCGCGGTTTCGTGAAGACAGTTGTTGACAGTCATTATTTTCACTCAACTTTAATAATTCTCTTGAACTGGCGGGAAAACATCTGCCATTACAAAATAATAATAGCTCTCGTATAACTTTCAGTTTTCCTGGTAGGGTTCTTACCGAACGAATAAACATTTGAAAGCAAACAAATTGAGCCAATCAAGTGAATATTAAATAAATGTTGCTCAAATACATAATTATTCAAATGATTCTGAACACATGCATTTCAGAATAAAAAATTCCTGTTTTACCAAAGACTCGTTGTTACTAGAAACTGAATTTTTCTATATCGTTTTTTTTTTCTCAATATTTCATAGTATGGTTTGTTGGGTCAACCGTGCCCCTATGGATTTTATCAATGCGGTGAGGGTAAATGGTGGAAAGAGTTTGTGGAATAATTAAACATAATTATGCACAACGTAATATATGCGGACTAACTCAAAGAAAAGAAAATCAAGTAGAAACCGCGTGCGCGCCTTTTTTGGAGACAATTTTGAAGAGGCAGCTGGCCTGTTAGTTTCTTCGAGCCTGAGGCTTTAAATGTGCACATTTCGAACAGATAATTGTGCAATTCCTGGTTCATAAACTGCTATTGGACAACTAAAGCTATCGTGAAAATATCAGAACTTCAGACAGGTAGGATAAAGGACTTACTATCATAATGACAAATAATCGTGCCATGTCTCGTTCTATATATGTCCCGGCAACTAGTGAATGGCATGACTGGTTTAGCGGGGGGCTAACTGAGCGCGGAAGCGCAATTATTTCAGACTTTGCTCTGAAATGGTTAGAAATACATCCAAAACTACGTTCTCAACTGCTAATTTTTTATATTATTATATTGCAGCTACTGCGTAAGTTTTAGTCACGGACCAGTGGCGCTTGAAAAACTACAAAATTTTTCCAAAACAAACACACAAAAAACAAACATTTCCCTCCCTACTTTCTTTTCCAGAATTTGTCGGCAGTTTCCTTGAATATTTTCCGCTTTGTGTTCTTAAAAACATAGCGGTACTTAACCGTTTCTTGGAAATATAAAGAGGAGCAGTATTCAATACCAAAGTCCTTTTAGTGAATTTTATCTCCGTGCCTAACAAAACAGCACTCATGCAGGCTTTCTTTCCGCAAGAGCATAACTTAATTGCGTATTTAACAGTGTGATGATCTTCTCGGCATTTAAAACCACTTATGCCGAGGTCGGGAATAGTGTCAACAAAGGCAAATGAATTGTGGATGGCAACAGAAGGGTTTGGGAGTTTAAAATCTAACCTTACGTTCTATGGTTTGGGCATGTATATAGCGTCAATCAAGTGTCTGGCACGAATTTTATTTACGCAGTCTCCACCATTGACCAGTCGGGTGTAGCTGTCACATGGTACGTTAATTCTTGAGTATGACGGCTTAAGATCAAGGCTCAGACAGCCACGATTTTGGAGAAGATGGTTAAGCAGCTAATAATTAACAAAATGGAGACTAGTACGGAAATAATTTTTCTCAGATAAGCAAGTCGCACACCTTTTTGTTACCAATAGCTAACTATGACAAACTTCGCTCCTAAACTGATAAAATTGATACATTCAGTTGGAAAGGGAAGTCGGGCCGGTGACCCGCTAAAAACTATGGAAGATTTGGAAGAAGATTTTGCATACTTATATCCATGTATGTACATTTTACTGATGGAATACATGGAAATATCTTGCATAAATCGAGCTAAATCCAGCAAACGAACAAATGTGCGAGGAGATCATACATCATACTCTGGGCCAAGAAATGGATCTTGAAATCGACGGACAAGAAGTATATGCACTCACTCTTTCGTGCCGGCTATGTGTGTCGTGTACTATCAATGGCCCTCTAGGGAATCTAGATATTATTACATTCTGTGTTCGTATGCAAATCTACACTACCATAGTCATTATTTAGCATAAGCACATTTTCAAAGTGCTTTTTAGGATTTTTGACTATTAGCTAAGCGTAAATTAACTCCGGAATTCAGGCATTATAACTTCAGGCGAGATGTCTTAATTTCGTTTTCAAATCAAACCAAACACTCCGCGTAACAAGCATAACATGTTTTTCTACTTTGAATATAAAAAATACAGGGAGCCCCTTTTTGCCATTAATAAATCTAACTGTTGAACATTTAAATAATGCTCGACCATCAAAATTTGTCCACAAATGGTAAAGAGCTCCCACCATTCTTTGACAGTTGCTTTCCGACATACCAAAAACAATTTAAAATGTGTTTAGTAAAAAAATAAACAATCTACAAAAGTCCCTTTTGGAACAAAAAATGATAAATGAGCGATGATGTTTGCCACAACACAGGGGCACCCAACTAGAATATAGTTCAAAACCACTTAAACATAGCATTGTTAAACGTATTTTAGTATTTAAACGGTAGATATAAGCAAATTTTTATCCCCTAAAAATTATACATCTGTTCGGATTTCCTAGCTGAGAGTCTAGTAATCCGATAGGGATCAAAACTTACCTTTTCGAAAATTTCAGCGAGAAAAAGGCTTCCGAAAATTCTAGGTGACCTTTTAAGGGTAAAAACCCGTTGAATATGGGCAATTATACCATTTTTTAGATGTTCGAAAATCCTAGGAGAGGTATAGGCAAGCAAAAAAATGTAATAACAAATGTTCCGAAAATTCTAGATCTCAAATCGTCTTTCGAACAGATATTTTCCGAAAATTGACGTTGGGTGCCCCTGACAACAGTACCAAGAGAGAAATTCTCTCTTGACAGTACCCTATGGCAAGAAAATACTACACTCTGACTTTATTATTTTTTTTCAGGCTCTGTAGACAAGCGACTGAAACGTTTGCAAGGGTTCGCCTGACAAAGAAAAGAGCAAAGAAATGTCGGCCTTTAAAATGACGAAAGCAACTCATTCGAAAGGTTATCATTTGCTCAGAAGCAATCCAACCTTGGCTGATAAGTTAGATGAACCACCGGAATCAATCACAGAAGAAGATTCAGCAGAAGACGAAGCACCCACCACCGACAAGTCTCCTTTGTGGAAAGCAGTAGTCAACTTAATGAGTGATATTGAGGGAACAGGCCTGCTCGCACTACCATATGTCATTGCTCAGAGTGGCCTAGTGGCCATAGCAGCAATGGCAGTTGTGCCATTTATCGCTTTCTACACTGGAACAATATTGATTGACTGTCTTTACGACAAAAACGATACTGGAGAAAGAGTTCGTGTCAGATCCAACTACAAACAGCTGGGTGAAGCTTGCTCGCCTCGTTTTGGCGGTACCACAGTTTCTGCTATCCAGTTAGTGGACCTCTTCCTCCTGGCATCTCTGTACCTTGTATTGTGTGCCTCGCTTTCGACTGGTATCTTCCCAGATTTGCCGCTGTCCGACAAAGTCTGGATGCTTATCGCAGCTGCGCTTGGTCTTCCAACTTTATTTGTGAAGAATCTATCGCAGGTTGCATGGATGAGTTTATTGAGTGTAATAGCTTTAATGATAGCTGTAGTTTCTGTTTTAGCCTACGGAATAGCTCATGAATCCTCGTGGACCCCAAGAGAAATTTTGGTGTGGAATATAGATGAAGTACCCGTTTCGTTAGCAATTATTATCTTCAGTTGTCTATGTCACCCCGTTTTGCCAGGTGTTGAAGCAAGTATGGAAAACAAATCCAAATATCGCACAATGCTTGCCCTTTCATACTTTTTCGTTGCTATCGTAAAAGTGGTTTTTTCAGTGTGTGCATTTTTGTCTTTCAGTTCTCATATCCAAGATGTGATCGTAAACAGCCTTCCTGTTGGAGTTATCCGTAGCCTTGTAAACGCATTTTTACTTTTAAACGTATTTTTTTCATATCCTTTTCGTGTAATAACGATAATCCAAACAATCGAAGAATCGGTCTCCCCCGATTCGTTCTCTTGCAAGATACCGGATCTTGTTTGGTTTATTGGAATCCGAGTCTCAACCAATTTCCTTACCCTACTTCCGGCAATTTTAATCCCACATTTTGCGCTCTTTATGGCGTTTATTTCAAGTTTAACGGGATCTGCGATTGCGTTTATTTTACCAGTAATTTTCCACCTCGTCATAAAACAACATGAGCTAAAACTATACCATTATATTTTTGATATATCAGTTTTAATTTTCGGTTTCCTTGCCGCTGCACTTGGGTTGGTTTACAGTGGGAAATCTCTTTTTGAGGAGTTGTTCCATCATCGTTCAAACAAGTAATTAAAATAAGTTTGAGAATATCGCTATTTTAGGCCTCTATTTGAGGGAGGAGCAGAGGAGTTTGAGCCTCTCTTCTTGTGCGCCTATCATTATTGAAAGCTAAAGTCAATTGAATCTCACGCATCGTTAAGTAGTCGTTTTGTTTATTACCCACCAATTTTTTTTGCGACAAATGAAGGCATTCTTACCTTAGAATGGATGCTTTAAAACTGGTTCAGTAAGATTCATGTTGCCGAAACCTTTGGCAATCAATCGGAGAGCTGCCTTTTGGTAAATTTTTAATGGACGATGTCACTGCATGTATGGATGTCGACGGCATCAGCACAAATTGTGACATCAATCTTTGTGCACCTTTTAATTTGGCTTTTTGCTAATGTTTTCGTCGGTTCATGATCGGGGGTAGCTTTAGTTTAGCCAACTACTTTTAATTTAGCCATGCTGCGGGCATGGTCACTTTGCAGTGACTTGAAACCTTAGTAATCACCCGATCCTTGCAAATTTGTCGGGTATTAGTTTGATGTAGTATATGCTGCTGATTAATTGTTAAATTTTTACATAATCCTTAGGTATTGAGTCTTTTTAACTATCGGGTCAGATAATGGATCTTGAAATCGACGGACAAGAAGTATATGCACTCACTCTTTCGTGCCGGCTATGTGTGTCGTGTACTATCAATGGCCCTCTAGGGAATCTAGATATTATTACATTCTGTGTTCGTATGCAAATCTACACTACCATAGTCATTATTTAGCATAAGCACATTTTCAAAGTGCTTTTTAGGATTTTTGACTATTAGCTAAGCGTAAATTAACTCCGGAATTCAGGCATTATAACTTCAGGCGAGATGTCTTAATTTCGTTTTCAAATCAAACCAAACACTCCGCGTAACAAGCATAACATGTTTTTCTACTTTGAATATAAAAAATACAGGGAGCCCCTTTTTGCCATTAATAAATCTAACTGTTGAACATTTAAATAATGCTCGACCATCAAAATTTGTCCACAAATGGTAAAGAGCTCCCACCATTCTTTGACAGTTGCTTTCCGACATACCAAAAACAATTTAAAATGTGTTTAGTAAAAAAATAAACAATCTACAAAAGTCCCTTTTGGAACAAAAAATGATAAATGAGCGATGATGTTTGCCACAACACAGGGGCACCCAACTAGAATATAGTTCAAAACCACTTAAACATAGCATTGTTAAACGTATTTTAGTATTTAAACGGTAGATATAAGCAAATTTTTATCCCCTAAAAATTATACATCTGTTCGGATTTCCTAGCTGAGAGTCTAGTAATCCGATAGGGATCAAAACTTACCTTTTCGAAAATTTCAGCGAGAAAAAGGCTTCCGAAAATTCTAGGTGACCTTTTAAGGGTAAAAACCCGTTGAATATGGGCAATTATACCATTTTTTAGATGTTCGAAAATCCTAGGAGAGGTATAGGCAAGCAAAAAAATGTAATAACAAATGTTCCGAAAATTCTAGATCTCAAATCGTCTTTCGAACAGATATTTTCCGAAAATTGACGTTGGGTGCCCCTGACAACAGTACCAAGAGAGAAATTCTCTCTTGACAGTACCCTATGGCAAGAAAATACTACACTCTGACTTTATTATTTTTTTTCAGGCTCTGTAGACAAGCGACTGAAACGTTTGCAAGGGTTCGCCTGACAAAGAAAAGAGCAAAGAAATGTCGGCCTTTAAAATGACGAAAGCAACTCATTCGAAAGGTTATCATTTGCTCAGAAGCAATCCAACCTTGGCTGATAAGTTAGATGAACCACCGGAATCAATCACAGAAGAAGATTCAGCAGAAGACGAAGCACCCACCACCGACAAGTCTCCTTTGTGGAAAGCAGTAGTCAACTTAATGAGTGATATTGAGGGAACAGGCCTGCTCGCACTACCATATGTCATTGCTCAGAGTGGCCTAGTGGCCATAGCAGCAATGGCAGTTGTGCCATTTATCGCTTTCTACACTGGAACAATATTGATTTACTGTCTTTACGACAAAAACGATACTGGAGAAAGAGTTCGTGTCAGATCCAACTACAAACAGCTGGGTGAAGCTTGCTCGCCTCGTTTTGGCGGTACCATAGTTTCTGCTATCCAGTTAGTGGACCTCTTCCTCCTGGCATCCTTGTACCTTGTATTGTGTGCCTCGCTTTCAACTGGTATCTTCCCAGATTTGCCGCTGTCCGACAAAGTCTGGATGCTTATCGCAGCTGCGCTTGGTCTTCCAACTTTATTTGTGAAGAATCTATCGCAGGTTGCATGGATGAGTTTATTGAGTGTAATAGCTTTAATGATAGCTGTAGTTTCTGTTTTAGCCTACGGAATAGCTCATGAATCCTCGTGGACCCCAAGAGAAATTTTGGTGTGGAATATAGATGAAGTATCCGTTTCGTTAGCAATTATTATCTTCAGTTATCTATGCCACCCCGTTTTGCCAGGTGTTGAAGCAAGTATGGAAAACAAATCCAAATATGGCACAATGCTTGCCCTTTCATACTTTTTCGTTGCTATCGTAAAAGTGGTTTTTTCAGTGTGTGCATTTTTGTCTTTCAGTTCTCATATCCAAGATGTGATCGTAAACAGCCTTCCTGTTGGAGTTATCCGTAGCCTTGTAAACGCATTTTTACTTTTAAACGTATTTTTTTCATATCCTTTTCGTGTAATAACGATAATCCAAACAATCGAAGAATCGGTCTCCCCCGATTCGTTCTCTTGCAAGATACCGGATCTTGTTTGGTTTATTGGCATCCGAGTCTCAACCAATTTCCTTACCCTACTTCCGGCAATTTTAATCCCACATTTTGCGCTCTTTATGGCGTTTATTTCAAGTTTAACGGGATCTGCGATTGCGTTTATTTTACCAGTAATTTTCCACCTCGTCATAAAACAACATGAGCTAAAACTATACCATTATATTTTTGATATATCAGTTTTAATTTTCGGTTTCCTTGCCGCTGCACTTGGGTTGGTTTACAGTGGGAAATCTCTTTTTGAGGAGTTGTTCCATCATCGTTCAAACAAGTAATTAAAATAAGTTTGAGAATATCGCTATTTTAGGCCTCTATTTGAGGGAGGAGCAGAGGAGTTTGAGCCTCTCTTCTTGTGCGCCTATCATTATTGAAAGCTAAAGTCAACTGAATCTCACGCATCGTTAAGTAGTCGTTTTGTTTATTACCCACCAATTTTTTTTGCGACAAATGAAGGCATTCGTACCTTAGAATGGATGCTTTAAAACTGGTTCAGTAAGATTCATGTTGCCGAAACCTTTGGCAATCAATCGGAGAGCTGCCTTTTGGTAAATTTTTAATGGACGATGTCACTGCATGTATGGATGTCGACGGCATCAGCACAAATTGTGACATCAATCTTTGTGCACCTTTTAATTTGGCTTTTTGCTAATGTTTTCGTCGGTTCATGATCGGGGGTAGCTTTAGTTTAGCCAACTACTTTTAATTTAGCCATGCTGCGGGCATGGTCACTTTGCAGTGACTTGAAACCTTAGTAATCACCCGATCCTTGCAAATTTGTCGGGTATTAGTTTGATGTAGTATATGCTGCTGATTAATTGTTAAATTTTTACATAATCCTTAGGTATTGAGTCTTTTTAACTATCGGGTCAGATTTAACTGAGACCCATTTTTATATGGAGAAGGCCTGACCTGGGTAGTTGGATCACCCTCCCAGCCGACTCAACTTCAGCAGAAGTTTATATGAGGAAAAAAGTGCGGACCCCTTTACCATTCTCGTCCTCAGAGGCTGCGATCCTTTTGATCACCGCCAGTGACCAAAAGAATCGCCGCCGTTGGGAAGAGAATGCTCCTTTGCCCGAGCCAATAGTGCTCGCGCATGTTCTGATTGTTTAAAATATCGCTCACACATGCTCTGATACTCTAGCATTGACTCGGTTGATCCAGCTGGGCGAGCCAAAGTGTTTGTATGGAGAAAAGATCCGTGGTGGATCATTATACGATTCTGGTAAACTGCCCACCTACCCCTCCCCTAAGCCAACATTAACGCCAAAGGTGGCCCGGCTAGGAGGGGTGACCCTTCTGGCCGGTTCATCTGTTGTTTCTGACGGTTCGCCACGGTTTATAAGGAAATGTAGGAAAACGGTGGTTCGTCCAGGGTACCTTGGGTAGGCGAATGACTTCTCTTCCCTGGAAACGTTAGGGAGCTTTAGCAACGACGACGGCGACAGCAACGAGGACGTTAAAAAAGCAATAGGTTTAGATTGGCAAAACAACAACTCTGCACGTGCATCATGCTTTTTTGTACGTTTCTTTACCGTCCTCGCACGGCTACGACGTGAAAATGCCTAATTGCAAGTTTTATGGAGGACGTAAACAATCGACGACAAATCTCTTTTTCCCTCTCTAAACTTGAGTGCGGTCCTCAAGAAATCAACTCCAGGGAAATTCACCTACACTTGCCATTTTCAGCAAAATGTAATAAACGCCACAAAGATTGAAAAAAGGGGAATTCATTTTAAAACTGACGTTTTCGCTGCCGTTGCTGTCGTCGATGCTAAAGCTCCCTGTTTTCTCCATATAAAAAGAGCCTGAGTCTCAGATTTTCGCAAGTAAGACTCTGGCGGCTGCTCTTCACAATGGTGTCGGTTTTATGGATAGTAAAAAAAAAAAA
>CALNXI010003611.1:0-41732 GCA_942486025.1 Porites evermanni
ACCGGTTCTCTAGTGATCACACAGGAGCTCACTGATAAATCTCATGAAACTGAAGAACAGACATCTGCCACTTAGCAGGGACATTTTACTCTTTTTTGCCCTTTCTTCAATAACATGCAAACCCTTTCTAACAAACCTTAATAAGGAGTAGTGATCTCATAGTTATCCTTGATCCTTACTTGTAAGTGATAGATGCAACAGGAAACAAGAATATTAATTTCACAGTTAATTCCGTGGTTTTGAGTTCATTTTCTCTTGTATTGTTTTTAAAGGGCATTTGTTTATTACTTTAATTGCTCCTAAAATAAATCTTGTTGGATTAATTTAAGTGTAAAGTTTTTGTAAGTTATTAAAAAGCACCGGAAGGCTGCATGCTACTAGGTGACACAGCCTGCTACATGGTGGGCATTCATCAAAACTGAAGAAAGCAACCAAAAGCTGCAGTTGTTATAATATTTTAGTTATCTGTTCACAGCCTTCCATTTTCTCTTCTGTTTTCTGTGATGAATGTGCAAACTGAACTAAAGAGTTCAACAGGGGTACAACAGGTGAGGAAGTGGAAAGTGTGAAAATATTTTATTTCATCATTTGTTCACCCATACCAAACCTCCTTGCAGCTGGTGCTTTCTATTTAGAAGTTCAGCTATCCGGTTTTCATTGACAATACAGAGATCCTGTGAGCAGTTTTGTTTTTGTTGTTTGTGAAGGTCAAGTGTTTGAAAGCATTAGTTGCACAGAACATTACGCTCACTGGTTGTGTAAAAATGTAGGTTGTTCAATCTGAATTTGAGACTCTTCTGATTCTTTTAAATTTTACCAATTACTAGTTTTGCAAAACTTGCAGCAATTGGGTCATTTTGTATAGTATCACCCACCTATATAATCTATCAGTACACTTCTATAGGGTATGTAATATTCTGTTTCTGTTGTGATAAGATTAATCTATTAATCATTACAAAGAAGATTGTTTAACTTACTTCAAGGTAAAGATTATTGTAACTAGAGTAAAATAATTGTTGAATTATAATTATTGTATATCTAGGAAAGAATTACTGAAAGCAATAATTTTTTTGTTATGGCTAGTAGCAACATTCTCAAATCATTTTGGTTAATTTCTCGATCTGAAATATGTGGAATTATAATTATCCATATGACAAATTAAAGATTTTAAAGCTCAGAGAATACAATTTATAAGTAATTAATTTGTTAGCAAATTGTTAAATGGTTTTTCGCAGGTTATCATAAATAGAGCAATATTCCCTTAATGAACTAATGTCAAAGAAATTAAAAACCAAAAAAGCCAATCATTATTGACAAAAAACTTGTTAAGTTTTAATAAAATTAAGTTGACAAAATACTATCTTGTGGTGTGCTCTGAGATAGATGCATAGAACTTAAGAAAGTTTGCAAGTTTGTTTAATTTGAAGTTTTATTTTTTTTATCCTGGAATAATTGAGTGTATTATTTAGCTGATAAATATTCAAATCTATGACGTTATTTCATTTGCAATTGCTTCGATCTTATTTGCGTGCAAAATAAATAAATATTGAGCTTAAGTACACAACTTTTAAGTTGTGTACTCTTCTTGGTATCTGTTTTCACAAAAAATTGGAATGCAAACTTACCATAAGGCCCTATTGTTATTCTTCTAGACTTCAATTTTTTATCCTCCATTTCTTTTGACTTTAAACTCTTTCTCCAGCTTACACGCAGTTATTACGGCTTTGGCTTAATTTCGGTTTGTTGGTTCATGTTGTGCCACCAGGAGGATTTCTTTCAGTTAAAGAGTTCATAGAAAGCATGGCTGACAGTTATTTGGGAATCTGTTTTTTAAAATTTTCTGTTTAAATGAGGGCCGTCACGTTGAAAAACATTTGCAACTGCTGCTTTCTCTCCGAGAACTGTTCTTCTTTCCGAACTTGAAAATACAATCCCCGAGAATCTCCGAGTGCTTTCGGCAATCCCAGGTTTCTCGGGTGATTTCAACCTCGCTTCCAGAGCTTCCAGGGTCCCCTTCGGGAAGAGTAGGAGCGGAACTTGGGAACAAGGTTAGGGTGCTTTCCGTTTCCTAATCAACTTGCTTGGACTGTGGACTTCTGACTGGACCATCCACGCAAGAGAGGGCCGCACGATTTGAATTTTCAAGTCCCAACAAAAACTGAGGAAATGCAAGAGTAACCCCTAACCCGAACGCGAATATATATATCCAGTTTGTCAAATCTTGAAATTTCAATAGTTGACGTGGTGGTAACTCACCTGTTATTAACTCGCTTTCAGCTGACATAACTCTCGTTAAATAGCTCTCCATATTAGAGGACCGCTATGACGTCATCCAAATTAACTTTTTAACGTAATTCCTGAATGGGATTTTTTTCTGCTGAAGTGGAAATGTCTTTGAGTATTAAAGAACATGAAAGAAAGAAGGCTTATTTGCTGTTTTTGTTTTTCGCCATGTGTAAATTTGGTGACTTATGGAATGATGATCCAGGATCATTAAAGAACTGGCTATGAATAACGTAAGGGGAAATGTTCCTGTATAGGGAGGGGAAGAATTAGACAAGTTCGCATCTCCCTAGTTCAAGTATCCACCCCCAGCATCCCATTCTATTGTTGCATTCTATTTCCCACAACACTTCGACAAATATACATTCAGTATTGATTTTATTGATCTAACGAAAGAATTTTGGCCATTCATAGACGCGAGAATGTAATGAATTCATTAAATCATGACTTTTGTGACGTAGAATAAAGGAAGGGAAGATGTCTCTAGAAAGCTCAGTCGAGGAAGGGTTAAAAAAAAAGGTATCGTAGCTTGAAAACTTTTACCTTGTATCATTAACTGTTAATACCGTAACGGAATTTTCATCATCCTTGCAGTTAAATTGCAGCGTTCTTTCTGTAGCGAGCATAAAATCACCTTAACAAAGTTGCTCGCGCTTTGAGGAAACATGCGCGCTTTCTTCATTGGCACGCGCAAATGACAAGTGCAAACAGGCCACGTAGACTGACACGGTTCTTCTTGAGCTGTAAGTCAGCTGCAAGTGAGTTATCGAGAATGACCAATCTGAATTTCACAATCCTTTCCAGCACAGAGATATTAGCATGATGAAGATATGAAAGAAGCTTCGTTGTTGACGCTATTTCTGATTGGTTTACTCAGTATCGCCGTAACCGCCGTGGAAGGTAGGGATTGTTTAACAGCACTCATATTTAAAAATATGAGAGCTCTCTATAAAAAAAATGCTCAACCATTCTGCGTTCCTTTTTTAGTATCAAACTTGTTTAACCATCCCATGAGAACTGTCGATACCAGTTTACACAATGCGAGAATCATGGGTCAAAACACATTTAGTCTAAAAAGGACTTTAAACGGCTCTCTGCTTGTACGAGTGTGTTCATGCGCAAAATGACGAGTTTACTCACTTGGAATAACTGACGTATAAAGAAAAAATATGCAAAATAGTTTGAAAAATATTTTTAAAACTGTACGAGCGACGTCTTAGAGAGTCAACACAGCCAGGAATGAAACAGAGAAGGGAGTGTAAAATGACTAAAAGGGTTTATAGAAAAACGTGTGACCAGATACTTTATGCGCTGCTGTCCCAAATCTCGTTTGACTTACTAATTTTAAAAAAAAGTTCTTCCGACTGTTCTTCCGTGCAGTATGTTTATCAGCTACAAGAGTCATAATAGGATCTCTTGCCATGCAGCTATCATTTATGAATGGTCCTTTTGATTTCTGTTTCTTTGATCTGCGCACTTTGCATCTCCTTGCAGTGTTATTGCGGGATGACCCTCTCGAGTTTACGGTGATGTTACACGGGACGATTCGCAACGACGATTTTTAGCGCGACATAGCGTTGCATTCGAAGCAATGTTGCAACGATATTGCAACGCTGTGTTGCGCTAAAAATCGTCGTTGCAAATCGTCTCGTGTATAACATAACCTTTAGGGACTAACCAGCCTCGTGTAAATGCGTTTAGGAATACTAGTGATTCAGTTTAAGAGTTTTCTGCAGGCTCTTCATTTGATAAATCACCCAGAAACATCACTTGTCATCCAAGAGGACAAGATAGCCAGTGTGGATATAAAAAGAAATGCCAAAAGATAGGAGACACTTATCATTGCACTTGTGTAAAAGGATTTCAGGCTATTGAAGGTGCTTGTAAAGGTAATTTTCAGACAACTAATTTTGATGCAAGAAGGTGATTTCTATAGTAACTTATGAAAAGAACAAAGACAGACAAATTGTTTGAAAGCCGATTAGGGCTTAACGCGGGGTTAAATTTAACCCAGGATTCTTTTTCTCGTGTTCAAAAGCATTTTCTCGGATAATTTTCTCTGCTATTTTTAGAGCTTCCAATCATCAACTTGTAGACAGACAGAATTAAAACTGAGACGCTTTTTAAACTTTCAAATCTGAATTCAAATTTGGCACTAACCCTGGGTTATCTTAATCCAGCTTTGAACAACTCGGCCCTGGTGGTTTCTTGAGGTCTCCTCGCTAAAAGATGTTGCTGTAAACTTACATTGTATTTAAGGCAAATAAATCATGATGATGAAATGACGATGAACTTGTACAAATAGTCGGAAACTGCGAACTATAATCTACGTCAATGTAAAAAATATAACAAGGAAACTTTGAACGGAATGCCAAGCCGATCGGAGACATCAGGCATAGCCGCTAGAGTTCCTACGAGCCGTTTGCTTTGTCCAATCAAAATGTTTGACAATGCCAAGAATTAGTATTTCAAACTGTTCAACCAGCGTCGCGTTTCGTTTCGGTGCAAAGATATTTGTATTGGAATGAAAACGAAATGCTTCTTTCTATCCGGTGTCTTTTTCAGATGTGGATGAATGTAGGCAAAAGCATTTCAGACAGCAGTGTAAGAGAAAAGGAGCTATATGTCAGAACAGCCACGGATCATACAAATGCCAATGTAAACAAGGATTTCACATGGACCTACACAAGCAACACTGTGTTGGTAAGCGGATGTTTCGTTGGTAACAGGCTCACTTAGCGCGGAGGCACAAGCGCACAGACCAGCAAGCAACCTAGCGAACGCAGCGAGAAGGCGAAACTACCTGATCTTCCTTGATTACGCAGTGTGGACATGCACAAAAACGTTCCCTGGATCTAAATAAGTTTAGGTCACTATATGGTACAGGAGTGGAACTAAAAACATCACACCGACTTAGAGTCTCGTTCTTTAATATTACAGCTCGGATGGTCCTCCACTCCCTTTCCATGTTCCACTTGCCAGTTTTTCCCCAAACTTACATTACGTAACAGTTCATGAATCCCTTCATTAATCTCGTACCCAGATCTCTTCGAATACGTCGTCAAGAGATCTGGGTACCAGATCGCGAGGAACGACACGCTACTTCAGAACGAACTGCAACTTTTTAACTGCAACTATTTTGTTCTACCCTGTCAGTCTATCCGCCTTCTTTTAAACGTGACTAAGTGTTGATTGAAGGAAGGTAAGTCGAAATTCTAAATCTGTGCTTTGAAACTTTTTAGATGACGATGAATGTGAGAAAATGGAGTTGTGTCATGAGAAAGCAATTTGTGAAAACAATGTGGGGTCCTTCCGTTGCTCATGCGCAGTAGGATTTGCAGGGGATGGAGTTGAGTGCGTACTAGACAAAGTCTACGAACAGAAACAGAAGATCAAGCTGACCATCATGATCGGGGGCGCATGTGGCGGGGGCATCTTGCTTATCATCGCTTTAGTAGCGTTCTGTTGCTGCGCACGCAAGAGGAAGAAGGAAAAAGACAAAAAACATGGAAACAAAATTGAAAAAATAGAATCTACTCTCTCTGAATATGGACAGGATTGGGAGAGTTCTGACAGCTCTGAAGACGACGAATAAACTTGAATTACACCGGATCAGAATTTGAAATTTTTTTACTCCCCGCAAAATAAAAAAAGGTTTCACTCAAATTAGAGTCCAATGTGCTGAAAATATTTTACAAAGTCATGCATGATCGGTTTAAACATGCCAGATGGAAATTTACCGCTACAAAGGTGCCTTTTTAAGATTCAGTAATTAAATTCAATTACCAAAACCAAACTCCGTATTATCAACTATGGAGGTTAGGAGAAGTTAGAACTTAAACTACGGTTGTGACGAATATTTCCCGCTTTTTTCCCAAGCCTTAACTATGTCAGTTCTATTTACGAAAATAGTCAGTACTGTAAACAAGTAAGAAGAATTTGTTTTGTATACGTTGCTTTTAACAATGGACACATGTACAATACACAGGCACATTAAGTCCCCGAAGTCTGAAAGAATGCATGATATTTGTGTCATATCAAACCATTTAATAACTCTGTTATTTTCTTATCGGTTTTGTATGGCATGAAGGGAAAGTTGTGATAAATGGTTAAATTTGAATGGATGTGTAATATAACATCTTTGACCATATTCAGGTCTGAAAGTGGTTAAAGAGTTAATCAAGGATCGATACTGTCTACCTCCAGTAAACCGAGTATCTGCTTTGCAACCTGTCTTCGGCTTTTGAACCCTAACCCTAACCTTAGGGAGTTTTTAGTGGGGTAAATCACACCACACTTAATACAAAGTATTAAACTCACGACGAATTTCAAGACAAACATGTTTAATAGCCTTTCGTATGTGGTATCTACCTGTTAAGTACTTCTGGTCGTATATAAACAGGAAGATAAAGATAACCAGTTTCACAAGCAGACCATCCTGTTTTCTGAACACACAGGAACTTTATGAAATAACATCCTGTTTACGGAAATTAGGCTACTGAATTTCTGACCAATGGCATCATTTCGGGAATTTGGAAGGAATACTTTACGAACAATGAACTTCTTTTCAAAACAAAATCAAAGTGCTTCGTCATCTCAATTGTATTCATGTTCCGTGCGGCTGGAACATGAAAGATTACGAAAACATCACCGCTTTAAGTAGAACATTTTGTAAAGATTAAAATCAGTTTAAACAAAAACAAACAAACAAACAAACATACTAACTAAACTACCGTTCCTCGATATACTATTAACGTCACTTGTTGCTTGAATTAAAAAAGGAACAAGCTTTTAAATTTTTCTAAATTGCTGTTTTGACGGAAACAATTTCAAGAGGTCCTTAAAAGATATGATTAAGAAATGTGCATTCTTTATGCCGAACAAACCAACTGTATAGAAATTTGCGGAAAGCCAGCAAAGCGTAAATGAAAACTGGTATAAATTGGGTTGTATGAAGCCATAAAGCTCGGCAATCCGTCGACTTCAGTTCAAGACATACCTGAACGTATTTCTCAAACAGCAAGGTAAGCTGAACAGAAGTCTCCATCTACTTACTAATGCCTTAGAACTCCTCTAATTGAAATTCCCACCGCTAAACACGAGCGGTTTAACTTGGTGAGGGTTCGAGTTAGCGGGTTAAAGTTTAGAGGAGTTTGAGTCACAGGTAAAGTTAAATTAGTTCGAGTTAGCGTGCTCTACTTTAAATAAATCAGCGATCATTTTGCCCTGAAACAGTTTTGGTCATTTCATTCCTTTAAGTCATATTTTAACATCATGACCAGCCCAACGCACCTGGCTCCTGTCTTTTTTGTAGTTCTTGAGAATTTTTAGAAATATTTTGCGTTATTATATCTTGAATCATTTTTTTCCATTTTCTTCCTTACTTAAAGAAGACAAAGATGGCCGCAGCAAATCCTAACACACGCCGAGCTTGGGATGATTTCTACTTTTTTCAACCCGGGAGGAGGATGTATGATCGTTTGCTAGACTGGGTTAGAACCATGCTTCAAGCTGAGCTAGCTAACGGCAGGTTACAAAACCAGCAAGTCAGGGGTGATGTGATCTTTAATCAGTTCGCCGTGGGACAGATTGGTGCTCAGCAGGTTCGCACAGTACCAATAGGATCACCTCAAATACACTGCGAGGAACAACTTATTAGAATGATTCGACAGCAACAAGATGAGTTTATTATCTACACCGAGAATTTCACCTGTCAGATGAGAGAGGGCACCGAGAGACGCTGTAACTGTTTTTTTCAGGTATGTCCGAACTACATGACGTTTTGACCCAATGACCAAATTTCTTCATTCTGTTAGATCACAGTGAGTGGCCAGACCATACTTATTTCACTTACAAATTGTTTAAGTACGCAAAAACAACCAGTATTTTGAATTAGTTTAACGTCTATTATTTACGCAAAAATGTGCAAGGTTTATTAATTGACCGCAACAGAAAATGCCATAACATACCATAATACTCTTTGTTGGTCACTCCAAAATTTTGCATAAGCATTGTTTTCAGTTTGTCTTATGCAAAATTTTGGAGTGACCAACAAAGAGTATCATGGTATGTTATGGTATTTTCTGTAGTGGTCAATAGTTATTTGCTTGATTTGGTTGAGAGATTTCGAAAACGCACGAGCCGGCTGTAAAGTGATTTTAATGACACCAAGATCTAATTTTTGTTAGTACTATCTTTTGTTAATACAGTGAAACCCCGCCTTACGGCCACTAATACGGTCACCTCGTTATTATGGCCACTTTTTTTTGGCCGCCTGGCAAAACGGCCATACATTTTCTTGTAAAAAGACCCTATTTAATACGGTCACCCCGTTACAGATACGGCCAATTTTTTTCGGCCCATTGGTGACCGTATTGACGGGTTCCACTGTACGAAGTGGTTGCAGTGGTCAAACAAAGGATACATTCCGTTGGCCTTAATTGACTTTTACTTCGCCAAATAAACTCTTTTCGAGAAAAAAAAAGGTTAACTTAGACGCTAATTAGTTCCTCTTGTAAACTCGTTATCAACTTTGAGTAATGTATTGAAAAGGCGGGACTGACTTACCAACAGAACATTCTTTGTAGTTTTTCATCTCTCAGATTACTTTGGACACTAACTGGACTTATGTGAGTTTTGGAGTTAAAGCTGATTTTCTGATTACGCCACAATCTCAAGGAAAAATATGATAATATTCCTTACAACCAATCGGGTTTCTACTGATGTAAGATTAAACTTCAAATGATTAAGATTGACAGCAGTCATGAACAGTGAAGATAAAAGAAGCTGTAACAGGCTTCTGTCAGAACAGAGATAGAACAAGTTAGTGTAACTGAAAACTGAAAACTTTATTTATACTCGAGGGTCTGGAGCTTATTAGGCTCCTAGCTTAAATAGCTAATGAGTCGAGGTTAAAAGCAAACAAAAAGAAATGAATTGAATTTAAACTATTTACATCATGATACGATATTGTTTACAGATAATGATTCTAAAAGGTACAATATTGACGATAGTCTAAAATATAAACAGGAAGATAAAGATAACCAGTTTCACAAGCAGACCATCCTGTTTTCTGAACACACAGGAACTTTATGAAATAACATCCTGTTTACGGAAATTAGGCTACTGAATTTCTGACCAATGGCATCATCTCGGGAATTTGGAAGGAATACTTTACGAACAATAAACTTCCTTTCAAAACAAAATCAAAGTGCTTCGTCATCTCAATTGTATTCATGTTCCGTGCGGTTGGAACATGAAAGATTACGATAATGTCAACGCTTTAAGTACAACATTTTGTAAACATTAAAATCAGTTTGAACAAAAACAAACAAACAAACAAACAAACATACTAACTAAACTACCGTTCCTCGATATAGTAACGTCACTTGTTGCTTGAATTTAAAAAGGGAACAAGCTTTTAAATTTTCTAAATTGCTGTTTTGACGGAAACAATTTCTCGAAATTTCAAGAGGTCCTTAAAAGAGACGATTAAGAAATGTGCATTCTTTATACCGAACAAACCAACTGTATAGAAATTTGCGGAAACCCAGCAAAGCGTAACTGAAAACTGGTATAAATTGCCTTGTATGAAGCTATAGAACTTGGAAATCCGTCGACTTTCAAGACATAGCTGAACGTATTTCTCCAGCAGCAAGGTAAGCTGGACATAAGTCTCCATCTAGTTACTAATGCCTTAGAACTCCTCTAATTGAAATTCCCACCGCTAAACAGGAGCCGTTTAACTTGGTGAAGGTTCGAGTCAGCGGGTTAAAGTTTACAGAAGTTTGAGTCAGAGGTAAAGTTAAATTAGTTCGAGTTAGCGTGCTCTACTTTAAATAAATCCGCGATCATTTTGCCCTGAAACAGTTTTGGTCATTTCATTCTTTGAGTTATATTTTAACATCATGACCAGTCCAATACACCTGGCTCCCGTCTTTTTTGTAGTTCTTGAGAATTTTTAGAAATATTTTGCGTTATAATATCTTAAATCATTTTTTTCCATTTTCTTCCTTACTTAAAGAAGACAAAGATGGCCGCAACAGATCCTAACACACGCCGAGCTTGGGATGATTTCTACTATTTTCAACCCGGACCCGGGCAGACGCCCGGGGAGACGATGTATCGCGATTTGCGACGCTGGGTTGAAACCATGCTTCAAGCTGAGCTAAATAACGGCGGGTTACAAACCCGGCGAGCCGGGGGTGATGTGATCGTTAATCAGTTCGCTGTGGGAAAGATTGGATCTCAGGATATTCGCACAGTACCAAGACCGGGACGAAGAGGAACAGGTCAAAGGCACTGCGAGGAACAACTTATTGAAATGATTCGAGAGCAACAAGATCAGTTCCAAATCTACACCGAGAACTTCACCTGTCAGATGAGAGAGGACACCGAGAGACGCTGTAACTGTTTTTCTCAGGTATGTCCGAACTACATGGCGCTTTGACCCAATGACCAAATTTCTTCATTTTTTTAGATCACAGTGAGTGGCCACATTATACTTATGATTTCATTTGCAAATTGTTTAAGTACGCAAAAACAACCAGTATTTTGAATTATTTGCGAATTGGTCAAACAAAAGATACATTCCGTTGGCCTTAATTGACTTTTACTTCACCAAATAAACGCTTTTCCAGAAAAATAAAGTTTCACTTAGACGCTAATTAGTTTCTCTTGTAAACTCGTTATAAACTTTGAGTAATGTATTGAAAAGGCGGGACTGACTTAGCAACAGAACATTCTTTGTAGTTTTTCATCTTTCTGATTACTTTGGACACTAACTGGACTTATGTGACTTTTGGAGTTAAAGCTGATTTTCTGATTACGCCACAATCTCGAAGGAAAATATGATAATATTCCTTACAACCAATCGGGTTTCTACTGATGTAAGACTAAACTTCAAATGATTAAGATTGACAGCCGTCATGGGCAGTGAGGATAAAAGGAGCTGTAAGAGGCTTTTGTCAGAACAGAGATAGAACAAGTTAGTGTAAGATTAAGTTGTCTTATAATGATGAAGTTTAGAGGATACAAAGTTTGCTAAACCAACTCAGGACAAGTGTTTTCTTTGTGTTAATGACCTTAGCGCTAGTCCCTGTCGGAGTCGTGCGATTATGCAGTGGCATTTTTGCTTTTGTAGTTCTCAAATTCTGAAGGATGGCCGGATAGCCTTGTCTTCATTCATTAGATTATGTCCTTATTGCTCCTCTTATCCACTAGATAACGCTTTATCTGGTGAATAGCCTTAACTAACTTTTAAACAACCGGGGCCTTATCCTCTTGACTTTGTAGGTCATTCAGTTGGCTCGTCGTTACCCAGAAAGCTTAGTGATCATCATGTACCATCAGGCATACGACTATCGTAACACAGCCAACAGGGGCGCCGGACGCCAGGGACGATGGGAAGAAATTGACCTGCAGAATATGAATATCCTTCTTGGAAATAGTCTTGAAGGACCATTGCCACAAAATCTGGTTTTCATTAAGGTGGACTGGATCATTCAGGGCAACCAAGTGCAAGTTCGTGGTATGCAGATCGCCGGAATAAATCGCCCACGCAACCCAGTCGTGTTTCCAGACCACGCAGCTGGAGGCCACTAAGGAAACCATTGGAAGGTCTCCAAATGCAAAAAAGTGGCATTTTCCCGATGTTTTTGACTTTATATTCTTTTTGTATTTCCTTTTCATACACTGTTTAGCGTCATGAAAACTTCAAAAAGAACTACTGTTTAGTGCACATGATTGCAAATAGTAGTAAACAGTTATTTCACTACCTGCTGTCTATTCGTTCTGTTCTGCGGTTCCCCCGCCAAAAGTTTTCCCGAACTCGCACAAGTGAACCTGTTCGCAGGATATAGGAATNCTTTATATTCTTTTTGTATTTCCTTTTCATACACTGTTTAGCGTCATGAAAACTTCAAAAAGAACTACTGTTTAGTGCACATGATTGCAAATAGTAGTAAACAGTTATTTCACTACCTGCTGTCTATTCGTTCTGTTCTGCGGTTCCCCCGCCAAAAGTTTTCCCGAACTCGCACAAGTGAACCTGTTCGCAGGATATAGGAATCTCTTAGTAGAGAATTCTACTAGGAGAATAATAATAATAAATAATAATAATAATTCCATTATTTACCCTCGGCAGTATTTATAGCACTAATGCTAGTGGGGCCAAGCAAATACCTGAAACAAATGATTCAAATTGAACTTAACAGGGTTAAGAATCCCAACTGACCGGACGCAAACCAGTTGGCTATTTACAACTGTGGTCGAGGATTTGAACTCGGGACTACCATGAACAAATCCAGTTAGCGGTCAGGGAGGGACTTGAACTCGGGGACTCCGAATTACAAGTCCGGCGCTCTAACCAGTTAGCAAAGCTGCCTCCCGTTAAAATCAAAACACAAAACAAAACAAAAATAATTAAAGTTCGGAAGTTATACCAAAATGAGAACCGAAACAAACACTGCCAAACAAATCTGTTTAAGAGTTTTATTAGACAAGTACATTGTATTATACTAGCTTATATAGTTATACCCAACTAAAGCACTACTTATTCTGTTTTGGCCAAAGTCTGGAATATTTCCATTAATAAAAACATCACTGGCAATCCTGTTACAAAAATGTGCTAGTACTGCCTCATATGCTCCCAACCCGTTTTTCTCACAATACACGGACTAAAGTGTGCAGTAGTTTCAACTATCAATCAAGTTATGTAAGTAGTCTATAGGCCTGCCCCTATTAATGCAGTGTCATGGTGGCCAATATGGGATTATTAATGGGCCAACAATGGAGCCTGCCTGCCTCTATAAGGTATCAACTCTGTTTTCATAGAGTACGACCGCTCTGCTCCACGAATTGTGTTTGTTCAGATGCAAAGAGAACTGCTGCTTGAATGCAAGAAAAGGCCATATCAAAAAGGCTTCCAAAAGGAGATCTTTCTACAAAAACAAACCTAACTTGATCTTATGATGACTATATCTCCTCATATTTCCTCTCCTACCTTGACTGACATGAAAGTTTACTTTGATTACAAAATAATGAATGTTACAGCCCTTCAAGACCCATCTGTCATCTGATAAACATTCAAGTTCTTTTTGATGCTTGTAATGCATACTGAAGAACTTCCCCTAGAAAAATTTGCTTCTTAATCAGGATGTTTTTTCCTTCAGATTTTTAGAGCATTCATTTTTCTATTTGAATTTGTTACAAAATGGTTAAGGGGATAGAGAGAATTCACCGCTAAAGATACAACTAACTTAAATGAAAAAATGAGCCAATTTACAAAGTACAGTACAGGCAAGATTAACAATAATATTATCACACTCTTGAAGCGTGGAGAAAGGATGAAATAACCTAACCTATCAGTTATAGTGCTCATAGCTTAACATTACCTTGTGTTATCTAACTGTAAACAATTCAACGGAATTTTAGGAATAAAAGGCTGTAAAATGGTATCACTTGAAAGTAGAAATGATTCTTTTAAATCAAAATTTTACAGTTTTTAGCTGTAAGTTTTAAAGCACACCATCCGAAAAAACAAAACATTCGTCCATAAATGTTATGATATAAAACACATTATGGCAAAAGCTTAATATGCAAGTCTACTGTAATTCTGAATGGATTGGTCACAAAATAATGCTATTTTCCATTGTAAAATTAACCACTTTTAAAATGCTTTTGCCTTAACATATTTCATAATCAACTAATTGTTGACCACAAGCAATCACAGTCCACAAAGGGGACACAAATATTGAGTACAGAATCGAAGTGAAGCCTAGATTGGGCTACTTAGAGTTTGTGTATCTTGCTTGTATGATCTTGCCCATATTTTAGTTGTACATTGTTGATTTACAGACTGATGATTTGAATCAAAGTAGACAGACAGTGGAGAGAATTTATTTACAGCAGCCTCCTTGGTGGGACTCATTAGTCTCCCTGAGATCGACTCCTCTTTGCTGTCGCCCGCCACCTACAGGACCAGTAGCTGTGGTATCGCTCTTCGGTAGTTTCTTTGCTGTGATTTTAAAGCAAGAAAGTATATATAAGGGTTTTCGAAAATCAAAGTTTCTGGAAATGCCCAAACTAAAATTGGTAAAAAATGCACAAAAACCAAATACAATATTATAAAACTTTCAAAGCTAGATGTCCACATTACAGACGAGTCCTGCATCCTTTTTCTATGGGTCAATACTGTGTAAAGTTTGGAAACTTTTGGATGTAATAAAGAGCTCTCTATGACGAGAATTTCAACTGTAGAAGTAGTTGAAAGTATTGTCAAGGCCTAGCTAAATTAAGATATATGACTTGTCTTAGGGTGTGTCTATGAACCAATGTGGCAGTTAAGAAATCTAGAGGAAATTTACTACAAAAAGAATTGACAGTCTCACCTATTGCCAAAAATATATCATTCACATTCATAGCGGTTTTTGCTGATGTCTCCATGAACAAAAGACCATTGTCCTCAGCATACGATTGAGCATCCTAAACAAATAATAAAGCATATGAACATTGTGTACTAACATAAAAATTTATGGATTTCACTCTTTCACTCTTTAACATCAACTCAATGCAAACCAGTCATTACCTCATATTCAACCATTCTCTTGCTTGACAAGTCAGCTTTATTCCCTGCAAGTGCTATCACAATATTTGGACTGGCTTGTCTCTGAAGTTCTTTAACCCAATTCTTTGCTCTTCCAAAGGTATCCTGGTTTGTGATGTCATACACTACAATAGCAGCTTGGGCCCCCCTGTAGTACATTGGAGCTAAACTGTGATATCTTTCTTGGCCTGCCGTGTCCCATATTTCAAACTTAACTGTTGTATCATCCAAGCACACTGTCTGTGTTAAAAAGGCAGCTGAAGACGGGAAAAACAGACAATTGAAAAATAACAGTGACTCAATGGTTCTTTGTCAATGATTAGGACACCAATAAGTAAAAAAGCTTTTACAAGTCTTAAGATTTTTTTCATCTTAGTTTTCAAGTTGTTCTTTACAAGTATCAGGTCAATCTTTTTATCAGTTAATGTATCATATAAAGTAACACAAACTGTGTTACACAAGTTACTACTTTACTGGTTAGAATGCATGGTGATAAAAATGCAGTTTTACTGCTATGCTGATGCAGTTAGCAGTAGGGAAAAAGGGTAAACCAAGAGTATCACTTAAATTAAAATATCTCACCTCCAATTGTGCTTTCCTGGTATTCATGGAACTGGCCCTTTACAAATCTAAGAACCAAGCTTGACTTCCCAACAGCTGACTCACCTGAATTTTTCACAATAAAAAAAAACATTGCAAATAAATGTAAAGAAGATACAGTTCTGGCCACAACTTATGCAGTTGCAAAAAGAAAGCCTGACCTCTGTGATACTGGTGCAACACTCTAATAAACTGAGCTAGCAAGCCAACTGGGAATGACAGGCTCTCATTATTGGCTTCCTACCACATTTTGTTAGACCGCTGCACCTGTATTGGGATAGTGCACAGCTCCTAGAAACCTCTAAATTCATTGGTTCGCCAAAAAACGCAGCTCCATTGTTGAGCTATTTTTTTATATGTCAGTGGTGTGAGCGTATGCATCTTTGTGGCTTTGTATCTTTGTAACTTTGTATGTTCAAATGTTTGATGCAAGAGCCAATAAGGTTGAAGGTACTATGAGTTGATGCTTAGGAACCAATGAGATCTTGGCATCTACTTAAACATGACATTGCTTAAGGTCGAACAAAGGCCCTTTGAGACTGCCATCTTGATTCTTGACCATTTTTCGTCTTTTATTACGGCTACAGGTGTTTGGAAACATTATATTAAATGTCTTCATGATTCAAACGCTGTGTACAGTGATGCAGCTTTTTAAGGGTTCATATTTTAGTGTGGATACTATTTCAAGACATTTCTGACTGAATTCGAATCCACTTTCACATGTCAGTTGTGTGACTGTACATCTCATGCAGATTGGCTTTTCACAATAATAATAGTAACTTGAACGTATGAAGACCTGTTTCGTTTTGTAACCAATGCCTTAAAAAGGGCTCTTGTCTTTAAAGAAGCAATAGCTTTTAAAACATGAAGAAATAAGTTGCCGGAGTTAAGGACTGTTTCACTGAGTAGAATCGCACGTAAAAACCTCGTGAATTGCGATGATGCAACCATCTACCACAATGATAAGAATCTTGGTATTTCTTAGCTACTCGAATTCCATGGGTCACATTTTGGCTTAAGAAAATCCGAGGAAACCTTAGAGTTTTCCTTCTAATCAACGTTTGGTGAGTAGATATTTATTTTACTTTAAAAATTTGTTTAACTAGCACCAAATGTAACAGTGAAAGACAGAGGAAAGGGAATATATAGCATGAGAATTGACGCAGCTGAGCGTTTCGCGTTTTCATTTATGCAAGACAATACCCAATTTAGCACAAAACCAAGTCTACATTTAGGACGAAAAAGGCAGATTCATCACTCTTGGTAAGGTTACACTGAAGCATTAAAGTTACACTGAAGCATTCAAAATAGCTCGTGCACGTTTAACGTGCCTATGTTTTTAGGGATAGTCATTGTTATATTTTTATGTCTATCGTCTAAAGAGCTGCATTCCGCCCTCCGGTATCAGTGAGATCAGGGTTTAATTCCCAGCAAGCCTGAATATTTTTCAAGTGTTTTTTAAAACAAGTACACCAAGAACAACGTATCACCTTAGCATAAAAACACTTTTAAAGCTTAATTTACCATGGCACTCACCTAAAAGTACAAGTTTAAACTGACAGATTTTTCCTTGCACAGCTCCATTGGGGCGTTGTGCCGTTCCCCGAGCAGCCATTGAAAAAACTAAATTGTTGAAGAAAATGCCACACCAAAGTCTTAAGATTCCAGTTTCAACTTTTGACTTCTAAACAACACACCTGAAAATGTTTAAAGAAGTTCTTAAGTATTTGACTCCAGAATGTAACAAACGAGGACCTTACAAAGCTCTTAACAGTTACGTATGAAAATTTTTTTAAGTCTATGATTTTAAATCACACCTGTAAAACAATACGTGTACAGGAACATGGTGTTCTATTAGGGTAAAATTTGGACAGGCGACAATGCCTTGAAACAATAACAAAAGACATGATTTGGTGACAAACAGCAGCAGCAGGGATGCACACAAGAGCAAAAATGATAGTAACATGCTGGCAGGGACATGGCTTCCTCTTCAATATGTGACTCTACTAAGAGAGCCTTGGACATATAAGTAATTTGTTTAAGTACATGTAAATGACAGCCTGAATTGAATATCCATTAATAAAATTAACATAACTAATATTTTCCTGATTTAAAAACAAGAACATATTTCAAATCAATAACCAATGACAAAGCAAAAAAAAATAGTAAAGACAAAAATTGACAAAATATGAGTAAAGCATTATTAATTGTCCATATTCTTAACCTTAGGATTAAATTTATAAACTGTATTTGTAATATTTACAGTTATAAACCAAAGCCTACCACAGGCTTCCAAACACAGTTAACAACGTAACATTGATTTAGTAACTTAAAAAATAAAGAAAATACCTATTGCGAGCAAACATTCGTTCTGCTCAGGTACTTATGTAAATTTTTATAACAGAAAACAAAACTATCTATTTGGGCGTACGCTAGAACCATAAAAACAATGATTCGTGAACTATTCTTCTAATTCGATGCAAATACTTTTTTCCAAAAACCTTCGTTGATCAGACAGGGGAAATGTTGGAAAATTCGAACAACAAAATACCTTTCAACTTCGGGCCACACAACACAACATCAAATAAATTTAAGTATCACAAGCTAAACGATAGATAAAACTACATGACACATAAACATCATTAAATTAATGCAAGCAAAATAAAGAGTTGTGTCAGTGAATATTTTGCAATGGGATGCAGGGGTTTTTGAATGAAAACGGACAACATTTTGGCAGGCGGAATACGTAGCGGCAAATTTACGCATGATCAAATGCAAAGACGTCATGCTTCACCAAATAAAACATCCAAAAATCAGTCAAAACGTTTGTGATTTTCTGGTAGATAAAACTCAAAATAAAACCTTTACTTCCCTTGTTTCGGTCCCATGAGTATGGTAAAACGCTCCTACATCACTAGTTTAATTTATGACCCTGTTAGAGCTTAATAACAAGGAAATCTTATAGTCACCGGGTCCGAGAAACATGACAAGAAACAAATATGGCGACGATTTAAACTACGTAATCATAAACTTCCTCCACACACTTTAGCGATGAATAGACCATCAATTGTAATAACTACATTCAAGAAATATAAAAGACTGATACGATGACCTATAAACTAACCTGTAGATGAAATCCTTCGCAGAAAGATTTGTAGAAATACGTGAAAATGGCGGATATAGAGGCAAGGTACAAGTTTCGCTTCAGATCAGAGCAAGTCCAGAAACACCCGCGTGCCTACAAAAGCCCTGACTCAAGTCCAGGCCACCCCACAGTTTGAAACAGACCCCATTACGTCATCTCCCCCTTTTAAGACGCGTGGAGGAAAGAAGAAAAGCAGCCAGCATATTTTACGAAAATCAACAAAGATAAGACAGAAATAGAACGTGGTATTGGCATAAAGAGGAAACATCTGTCCTCTAAATGCATCTATAAGATGCTATAAAATCTGCCTCTCTAGAAACAAGAATATTGTTACCCCATTTACATGGTCATACATTGGATAGATACCAACACCAATCATATTTAGGCATCATACACTCTTACAGGACTTGAAACGGGCAAATTATGTTGCGTAAATTCCCTCAAGTGCTAAGCAGACTCTTGGCGTTTAGTCATACCTCCATACAATGTAAATCTAAACTTTAATATAGTCTAGTAGGACCTAACTGCTCTGACCTAAACTAGAATATGCTAGTTCCGCATGGTATCCATCCTCAGAAAGAAAAGTACCAGCTATGCTTTAATAATTACTCAATACAGCCTGGCGTCGTAAGCAAAATGCTGGAGAAACTAGCATGACCATCTCTTGAAGGTAGACGAAAGCTCTCTCGATTGACTATGTTTCCATTGTGTCGTCAACAGAAATGTTGACATAGTTTCTTCCCATGGTCTATTAGACACTGGAACTAGTTACCCGGTGATATAGTGAATATCAAGGATAATGACATTTTTAAGTCTGTCGTTCGCGAGCATCTTGTTAGTAGGAGAGTGGCTTTAATTTTTATTCTCAAGTATTAATTTCGTTGGGTGGATTTTTCAATTTTATACCATATAATAATGTTATTTATATAATCTATCACAATGTCATTTTTAAGTGAAAGTGATGTGAACCAGTGATTCTGCTTTATAAGTCAAAAAAATCGAGTTTAGGAAAGTTCATACCGCAAAATAACACTAAAACTACTCGTGTTTTTTTTTTTGGATGCCTGAATTCTAAGTGATTCTTATAAGCATTACGAAAAACTATTTCGCTACTAACCAGTGTAGCCGGCATCAAGTAACTGCCAAGATTACGAAAAACGCGTGAAAAATCTAGAAAGTGTTTTCTCGCCCTCCATATTGGTTAAGCAGCAACATTTGTTAACGGGAACTAGATCAATTAGATTAAGAACATGGAAAAATTAATAAAAATAACTATGAAATGAAATATTTATTTGTATACTGTCGAGTCATCTTTGCGTACATGTTGATGTAGATGAGCTGGTTTCGTGAGAACGAATATACAACATGGCACGCAAAATAAAAATTAAAGATTTTTGTCTACGCAAGCCTGGCCAGTGTGTTGTTCTGTTGTCATGGCTGGCATTCCTTTTAGAATCACAAAACGCTTGCTATTTAAAATCGTGTAAATATTTTAATTCATTGCAAAATTAGTACAGCAATTACAAACAATAAAATCTTGCAGATTCTTTTGTTTTAAGATTTGTCCTTCTCCAAGGACAGCCATAGCCAAGGGGAGACAACGGTTATGTGAAAGACTAAAGAAACGTATCCTAAAGATATTTTACAAACAGTAAATTCATTTTGTTTTCTGCAAAATGCAAGTCATTCTCTCTTATCTACTGTTATTTCAAACACTCCATGTACTGATTTGGCATTTTTTTTACAGCTCAGAGCAGTCTTACGCAGCTTGATCTCATAAGCGTTCAATCATTACATTATAAGGGAGATCTTAATTTACACTTCGAGGAAAGAAAAGAAAAAAGTAACTTTTTGTCTGCCCACTGCACTGTGAAAACCAAGACTCGTACCCAGTCGCTATTTATGTGTTTTGGGGTGAGAGAAGATTGGGGGTTAGGTCCCTTCCCATGAGACCCCCAGGGCGCCTCAACCTAACCCCCAATCTTCTCTCACCCCCAAAACACCTAAAAAGAGACTGCGTACGAGTCTGGTGAAAACCCCACAAGAAGCCTTTCTACAAGTTAAATTGCCATGGTTACCATACTAAACAAGGCACCTCTCCATGAGCGCCGCGCGCGTGTAGCTGCCCCTTTTCGCGCCTGCACGCAGACTATGCGCCTGAAGTCGCGTGAATAAATCAAAAGTGAGAATGTTTAGAGCTTTGCATGCTCCTATCGCATAATACAAATTAATTTACAATTTACATAACCCAGATACAAGACACTGATGTGTTAGTAAAACCAGCATATCAAAGTAAAGTAAATATATTGGAGAATTTGAAAAAAATAATAATCTTTTCTCTTTTATTTCTTGCATCCTACTAATTCTGTGTCAAATGTGCAAAAAGAAATATAAATTCTAAACCTTTCATTTCCCAAGCAATCAGGATTTGCGTGAGGTAATACAGGGATATATAGACAATAAGAAGTTCAAAACTGATAAAGGCGTTGCCATAACCGTGTATTATCTTTGACAGTATCAAAAAGTAACGTTATATCGATAAACCTTGTAGGTTTATAGATTTCTCTTGATACTTATGGAAATTGAAATGCATGAGGAACACACTGGTCGATTCATTTATCTCAACCTTCGTAACAGGGAGATAACTGCATTGTACTTTCCCCAATTAGAAGTCAATTATAAAACGTGGATTTTACGTTAACAAGAGAGCAAACAGCACTACTACTGCTCAGCAGCTTTCATCTGAACTGAGATACAAAAACGACTCAGAATCAGAAGTTAAAAACAGACTTCATTCGAATGGTCACTTATTTTTATCCAAAGAATAATAAAAAAATACAGCCAACTCGAGAACCTCAAAGGACAGCTCCAAAGGAAACAACCCTCATTATCTTCCATTTAAACCGTCACACATGGATTAAAAAATTTAGGACCATTATAAAGAATAAGAAACAATGTCACAGAATATTACTGCATAGTAACTATCATTTTAAGAGTTACACATTGGAATGGTATTCAGACTCAAGTAGTAGATCCACAGAGAGGGTATGAAACAACGAGATCACAGTCATGGACCCAAATAATTAAACCCCATTTCAGAACTAGTAAGCATGATTGTTGTTGAGAAAATGGGCGACTTTTGCTGCTTGACCAGCGCGGCCACTTGGTTATGAGAAGCATTGGGACTAGTTGGTCCCAGTTCTTTCTCAGTCACTCTCCACTCCCATGTGATCTTCATCAGACATTCCCAAAGAATGCTCTAATGTGGTATCTGCTGCATCAAGTCCCATGGTTGTATCCTCATCGTCTGGGAGATATCGCTTATTAATAGCTTCCTTGATTTGATTGTTAGCTCCTTTTGGATCAAGATCTATTGCCCAGGAGAAATTCATCTGTGCCAGATGATTCTGCCCCAGTTTCTTGTAAACCTGAAAAAATTTAGCGCACTGTAAGTAAACACAAGAAAGAGAATTCCATTAGGATTTCTAACACATACAGGGTGACAAAATGTACAATGTTTGGACATCTCCATCCCCCTTGCAAAAAACAATCTTTCTTACATTATAAAATATTCTAGTGACTAAAATACAAATTTCCATTGTTCAAGTTTGTAAGTATAAAAATTTTACAAAGATAAAAAAATATAAGTAAAAAGTTCCACTATCCATTTAGAAGGTTACCAATGAATGCTACAAGGGACACAAACCTTGCTTAATAAAAAGTAGACTAACGCTTCTTGTGGTACAATTTTTTTAAGTTCTTCAAGTTCATCCAGAGCCTCCTGATCCACAAAACAGAAAAATATAATCAAACATACTATAACCACTTAGTGAAAAAGGTTCACACACAAAATTGTACTCTCATAGTAATCCTCCCCTCTTAGGTGATGTCTCCTTTTGTTGGCAGTTAGCTCAAGACAGTTTTGCACAGCCTGCGAGCAAGAGAATGCTTTGCATGCAGCTCTCATGTGACGTCATGTGACTCCCCCAAACTGCAAACCACTCCAAATACAGAAATTAGGGGACCTCCTCATGCATTTCTGACATACCTTGTGACTTCTCGGGTTAATGACATAGAATTATCTACTTTTTTTTATTAGTAATCGTATGCTTTCATTGGCGTTTTTTTTTAGTTACATGGCTAACTTGTTTTACTATAGTATGTACCTTTGTTGTATTATGGTAACTTTTTTACAATAATAGTAGTAATAAAAAAAATCGAAAAATCAAAAATAACAAAGACTCTGCATGGAGGGATTGCTTGGAGGCTATGTTTTGCATTGTGCATCACACATATGCAAGACTGCTTCAACTATAGCACAATTTTTAATCATTTTAATTCAGCTGACATTATTGTGCACAACAAATAAAGAACCCTGCAGAACTAACCAAAAAAAAAAAAAAAAAAAATACTAATCCATGTACCTGATGTTTTTCCATTGAAAATAAGATTGAGGCACGATGAAACTTGCAGAGGGGATTTCTAGGATCAATTTTCATGGCTTTGTTGATTGTGACCAGAGCTGCTTCAGATTTCTTCATAGCATGTTGAACCTAAGGTTTTATCACAAGTAAAAGAAGTTTGTTAGTGATTATACATCAAAGATCACAGATACCGTACAATTCCAAAAATAATAAGCCCCCCAAAATTGTAATGCAAAAAACTTTCCGTTAAATCGCCCCTCCAAATATAAGCCCCCTGGGGGGGCTTTTATTTGGAATTTGCCCTTGAATACAAAGTAAAACAAAGAAAAAAAGGTAAATTTCCTTTCCACTACAAGCTTGCCCAACCGATTTTATAACGCAAATTTCCCTCCATCCATAAGCCCCTCTGAATAAAGCCTCCTCCAAAAATAAGCCCCTCAAAAGGGGCCTTTGAAAAATATAAGCCCCAGGGCTTATTTTCGGAATTTAACGGTATTTTTAAAGTGCTTTATCACAAGGAAATTGCTGGTTTAGGTCAATTCTGTGCTGAAGTTATTTCTTCTTTACCTGTACACAACATACTCCTGTAGAGTTATCAAAAAGACATCAAACAAATTTCATCACGGTGAGCACTAAACATAATAAATTAATAACGCGTTTGGTGAGTTTTGCAGTCATTGAATTAAAAAATTGAAAAGGTTTCCTGTTTAGACGTCTTGGCCTCACCCCACTTTCTGCCCCTGGGTGTTTGAGGATGAGCATTGACATGGCTCCCAAGTTCTAGCTACTTCTTGGTCAAGGGAAAACATATACCTTGTGCCACTTGAGATTGTTCTATTTTTTAATTAACTTACCACACCAACATGACAGTACAAAACAGAACTGGATGGGTTTATTGACAAAGCTTTCCTGTAATGGATTTCAGCCAAGTTAAATTTCTCTTGTTTGTAGTATATCATACCAATACCATACCTGCAAACAAAATTTATGTTGAGAGTTTTAGTGGGTGAAAACAGAATTAAGAGAAACCAGTAACAAAAAGGTCCAATGTACATCTGCTAAAATTTATTAATTTTAAAACTTGTGAAAATAAGCTACGAAAACTTACCATGCATTGTAATGACGAGGATCAGTCTTAACTGCCTGACGGAAACAAGACATGGCTCGATCCAGCTCTTCTGTGAGTACATACTCATGTCCAAGCAATGTGTAGGAATATGTGAACCCTTGATCAACTTGAACTGCACGCTGGAAAAATCTGATAGCTGTATCATGTTCCTTTTGCAAACTGAAGCAGTTTCCAGTAGCACACCACGCCTGAAAGGATCATTGGCAAAAAAGTTCCCCATTTATCAAAACTCATGCGAAGAGGGAAGTACAAAATTTTTTTTTCCTATCTGAGAAATGAAGTTTCCTTAAAATGTTCACACCAGGAAATTTTCCACACAGGCTCAAAAGACTGAACTACAAGATACAGTGTATTTGTCAATAATATGCTAACTTTGGGAATGTAAGGGTTTTAAATTATTTGAAGGTTGTAACTTGATGCTTGTGTTGAATTATTCTTCTGTAGTCATTGACGTTGATTTTCTCACCTGTGGCGATGTACGGTCAGCTTCTACTAAGTCCTGAGCCAGAGCTGAAAGAGTAACCTCACTCTGCAGATGCCAAAGAGTGGTTGAGTAGATTTCCATACCTACAAACAAAGAAAAACAGCAGAATGAAGTAATAATATTAAATTAATGTAGCCAGAGCTTGTAACAACTCACACAAACTATGGAAGGCTCTAAGTCAGAACCAAAAACACACATCGTCATGTAAGAAATAAATGTGCATATTCTTTAAAACAAAAATCTTAATATCTTTATTGCTATTTAAAAACTTGAAATACTTTTTATTGACTGATTTTACACTAACAGATTGAAGAGTGGTGTTTACTGGGGCATCTGTATATTACTCATTTTACCTTCAAGTCTGTAGGGTTCTAGTTGTCTGACTTTAGCAAAAATCTTCTCAGCCTACAAAGCAGATAACATATTCATATAAGCCAATATTATTCCTTAAAGTACACCAAGACTACTGATGACGTATAAGTTCACACATTAAGAAAAAGAACTCTAATAATCCCGAAAATTACATTACAACCATTCCCTGAACTCTTAAATAAAACAGATACAAACTCATTCATTTAGTAAGGATCTAATTTTTGGGGGACTTTCTCTCAATATAAGGACTCGCCGGCAAGTTATCAACATGAGGTTAAGTTCATACCTGGCGATATTCTGCCAGTTCAAAGTGGGCACGGCCCACTTGGGTTAACACCCATCCTGTGTTATAATGGTGTGTTGCTAATGATGAAAACGCAGACAATGCTTGCTTGCACTCGTAAGAACTCAGGTAAACATATCCTTGGCCTATTTGTTTCAGCAATGACATTAAACCATCTGTGAATAAAGTCGAGCAAAATAAAGCAATCAAACTCTCATGGGAGACGAAAAGTAATTTACCTTAGTGGGGGTTTGAGCTAATGAGTTCAAACTTACTAAGAGATTTACCACAAAGTTCCAAAAAATATGGCCCCACTGAAAGTAGCAACCCTTTGAAAGAAGCAATAAAATTTCACAGGTGTTTTGACAAGACCCAAAATTAGCGACCCCCTAAAACGACCCTCTGAAAGAAGCAACCTCAAAAGCAATTTCCCTTTTCGGCTAGAAATAATGGAAAAAGGTTTGAATTAGCATGGATTTTGAGCTGTCTGTGTTCCCTTACAGTGCTCTGAACTGAATGAAAATCACACTGCTTATTTAATTAAATCTGGTAGTTGTTTTCTGTTTTTCCAATTTAACAATGGTGTTTTTCTTCCTACCCATACTACTCTGAATGGGTGACAATTTCCCCTGTCCCTTCCCCTCAGAATTCTGCTGTGCAGAGGACTCTCCTTGAATCACATTTTCAACACATGGTGTTAAAGGCTGTGGAGTGGAGCTTCTTGTCTGACGATTAGTCTAGAAACAAACAATTCCAAGTTACAATAAATTTAGAATGGATACACATCTGACAAAGTCAAATTCAAATCAAATCAAATATCACGGTGTAAGCAGAAATTGATGGTTCAGATATGTTGGTGCTGCTCACAAAGGGTATTCATTAAGAATTCTAGTAGTGCGAGAAAGGTTTAATGTCACAGGAGAATATTTTGAAAGAGGCTCCACGTCTGAATAAAAAAAGTCATAGGCTACAGAACATTAGATGGAGAAATGGCAGATCTCAGATGCCTAATTAACAGGATGCATTTACTTCTGGGTTCCAGTGACAATTTGAAGATAGTACAGTCTTGGTAGTGAATAATAAACAACATTATCTTGTACTCCCAATATTTAATTTGTTACAAAGCCAGGTGATCCAGGATACCTTTTTCATAACATTGCTGACTAAAGTCCTAGGAGAGCCTGTTACTTTAGCACTTTTTGCTCTTCTTTCCTAAATTGGAGAATAAAGTAGTTTCAAATTAGTTCCTTTATTATTCCCTTCATAAATTATTAATCAGTTTTGTGAATGATGCCTAATTTGTAAAAGTGTTTGCTGGTAAATAAATGCTGTTGTTAAACTACAAGCAGCCTCTTAGTTTTTCTCGTATTTTATTCAAAGTTACTTGGGTAGCATGCCCAAGGGGCAAAGCTAAGCTGTGAGGTACAAGAAATGAGGGAATGAGCATGGTGGGGATGCTGGATATAAGCATTTTTCGTCGCTATGAACTCACTTTCAGTAAGAACTTGATGGATCTAACAGAAAAGACAGACTGCAAGCAGTCTATTCTGGTGTTTGCTTCATGAATATTAGCTGTTCAACGACGATAAACTACCCTAGAACCCTGTCAATGATTGTTCTACTCAATAAAAAAATATGGTACCTTATAGTTTGAATCAAAGTTTCCACCAGAGCCACTATTTGTTGACAGCGCAAATAGTCGGGTACTGCGTCGTACACCCGGTGCATTTGATGAGTACGTCTGATGGCCAGGACCTTGAGATGACTGGGTGTGAATACTATGGACACTTGATGTATTTGACGTCACAAGCTTACATGCTGAATCACTCCTTCGAGTACCAACCTAGATAAGAAAATAGGCAAAACTTCTTCATAAACCAGCAGCATTGCATCATCAAACCAAAATTTCCCTCAGTTGAAGACAAAGGAAGGAATAAATCTCATGTACAAACCTTTTTTACTGGTGCTTTTGGTGCAAGGCCATCAGCAGTGACAGGAGAAGGGGTAATGTACGTCTTCTGCTCAGTAGATGGTGAATCTGAGGCCAGCATTCCAAAACTGATAATCAAAAAACAAAGATTTGGTTTTATCAAATGAGCCATCCTAGGGGAATTAAGAAGTTGTCTTTTTGATCATCAGCCTTTCATCTCTGTACTAAACTTCCCCACTTATACAACACATAAGTGTCTTTAGAAACTAAACCCTTCATTTGTCTCCTTTATAATCACATGATCAAGACCCCTTGGGGGATGGGGAGGGGTTACATACGTACGTTCCTTATCTAAATTTTAAAAAACAGTTATAAACAAGTTTTGCATATTGAGGACTAGGCCATGTCCCGTCCCCTCTTGGTATTAGCCATCTCCCTGTAGCTTGTCCCCATTCCATCTTGTCTGTGTCGTGTTGCTGCTTCAAGGCCATGTTGCCTGTCGGAATTTTAACCTAACAGAGCCTCATAATCATACTAAGTAGACTAGCAAGGGCAGGTTATGAACAAAAGGGAAGCAACCTTCTCAGTGTTTTCAGTTCTCAGTAAATCCTACCTTGGTGTCAGTGGGCTAGATGGCTGTGATGCTCCTAACAGATTTCGTCCAACTCTCTGCCGTATCCTTTTCTCTCCTGTGATTAAAGATGAAGGTTGCATAGCAGAGTTGCCTCCGGACAATTCAATTGAACCTGATCTATTTGAAGCAAAGGTGGGCGCAATTAGCACATTCATGTTTTCTGGTGTGACATGCTGGGATGGGTCTAAATTCTCAGATGCAACTGAGTTGATATTACGCCGCTGGTTATCTGAGGGGGTTGATGTATCCATCGGAACAGTCGTAGACCCAACTGTCATGTTTTCTCTGTGTGTTATGGAAGATGTGATCTTTGGACAAGATGATGATTTAAAGTAATCTGCAGGATCGGGTCTCTGTCCTGTAAAACACAAACACATGGTACGACATTGACATAAACAACAATTTCCCATGATCTACACTCTAATGATGCCAAGATGTTCAAATCCCAGGTGAAATATGTGTGATCTCAAAGCAAAGTTTGAACAGTTCTATGTCACAAATTTCTTCCATAATAATATTATTAGGGTGTGGTCAAATATCATTGTCAACAACAATGAAATATTTAAAAGCTAAATTCTAGCGAAGGTTTTCAGTAAATTGCATGCATGCACAACACAAAGAAAAATATTATGCCTCCATTGTACCATTTCCATTTACTGAACTCTTATTCACAACAGCCCTTGACCAAAAAGTGTATGAGAATAGTTTAGTTACTGTAAAAAAGATTTAACATTTGGCAAGGAACTTCCCAGGGATAAGTAAAAGATTACACAGTTTAAGTTAATTAGTGCACAGTACAGTGTATACCTATTTCACAGAGACTCTGAAATGAACTCCACAAATATGGATTGTACTTTAAACTGCTTTTGAAACATTCTGCTGCTTTGGTGAACTGATCTCCTTTCCTAACGATTGGAGAAAATTGGAATATAAACCATCTAAAGTAATAAATTCTTATTACACTTCAAGTACTGTTACACAGAAATAGTCAACTGTTTTGACACAATACTTCAAATGTATTTCAATTTCAGAGCACTTAAATTCAAGTTTGTAAATCTATGCTCAAACTCTAAAGAGTTCTTGGACTGCTACCTGCCCCAAATCTCCTCTGGTTTTGCCTTACTAACACATTTAACAGTGGGATTTATGAAGCAGAATGACATCATTCAGGCAGGATCCTGGCAGCCCTACCTTAGAATCCCACTTGGGATCCTGCCACCCAAGATCCTGAATAGGAATTGCCAGGATCTCACCTTCAATAGCGTGATCTCAACTGTACCATCTTTGACTTGCTGATTATTCTATTTAAGATTCTGACTCCCACCTAGAACCCAAGGTCTGATACAGTAAAAAATCAAGGAGTTTATTTAGTTACGAGTTTTGACCAGCACTCAAAGGCAGAATAGATGCAAGTATCTGCATAAAACTCTGTTTAAAGTTGTGTCCACACATCACACTGAACTTTAAACAAACCTGCAGATTTGTCCCAAGAGAGCAAGTCCATAACCTGCAGCAGAACCCAACTCTGAAGCAATGGCTTCCAGAGGTTTACTGTTTAAAAGACAGCCACCAGTAAGAGCCATCTCAGCTTCTGCAAGTCTGTAAAATTAGAGAAAGTCAGCACAAAAGTGAACCAAAATGGTTCAATTTCACTTCATTAAAATACTGAATTTCTTTTGTACCTCTGAAAAATAATTTCACTTACTTATTTAAATCCATACAGCATTTTGCAAAGAGAAAACGACAGAGTGGTGTAGGACATCCTTTGCTTTGGAGAAGAGAATAGGCTCTTTTGCAGTACCCAGCTTGATAAAAACAAGTGGCTAGTAGGTACAGAGTATCATCAGATCCAACTAAAAAATTAAAAGGAAAAAAAATTAAGTATTCAATAACCTACAAAGGTTAACTCATTGACACTTGAACCTTTTGTAAAGCAGGCTACTAATCTGGCAATCATTCTGGGCAAAGTGGATCAAAGATGACAGAAATGTAGTTGACTCTCATACTGTACAACTGATGAAGTAGCAGCTGTATGTAGGATGTTTGTCAAATGAACCTAGTTTGGCACCCTTGGCTCACATGAGTCTCCAGTAGCTCAGTGGTAGAGCATCTGGACTAGACTAGTAACCAGGGCTGGTTTGTTCAAAGCTGGTTTAAGATAACCCTGGGTTAGTGCAAAATTTGAATTCAGACATGACAGCTTAAAAAGTAAATTCAGTTTAATCCTTCTTGTCAACAAGTTGATGATTCCATGCTCTTAAACATAAAAGAGAAAATTATCCGAGAAAATGCTTCTGAACTAAAGAAAAAGAAACCCGGGTTAAATTTAACCCTGGGTTAAGCACTAATGGGCCTTCGAACAACTGAGCCCAGAAGGTTGTAGGTTTTACACCTAAAGGGAGTACCTAGATTTTTTATACCCGAGTTGCCTTTCTCATTGACTGAATAACATGTCTATCAGTGTGCCAGTTGAATAAATATCATTGCAATTCATCAGTTAACATCCAACTTTATCAAATTGGGATTGGTATATGATTACTGCTAACCCAACTTTAATACTAGAGGATTTTGCCCACAGGAAAGAGAGGTTTAGAATACCTACCCTCTGCAAAAAGTCGTTCAGCAAGGAAAATGGCATCATCATAGGCGTAATGGCTAAGAGCATGCCATATGGTTGCCTAAGATTGATTGAAAAGAGATTCAGTATAACATTCATATTTTATGTCACCACATAACTCAGTGTTCTTACCAGGATTTGGCTTTACAGAATTGTAACAAGATAAGAAATGGCTTATCCATAGCCAAGGGATGTGGTCATAGGTGGAATCCAGGGCTGTCACTTATATTTCAAGTTGCTGGGTATATGTGATCCTGGCTTTTAGTGACAGCCCTGGGAATCAGAAGAAAATGGAAATGCTATAATTTTGATCCTGCAACTTTGATTTTTGATTTTCACTATCACCCTTTTGTGTCCAGCTATATCGCACCACCCTGCTTCTGTTGCCAGTGAAAACCATCTTCAATGCAATTATTGATAATGAATGGCCAGCTAAAAAATATAGCTGGCTGTGTTTTTCTTTTTTTAACATGCATCACTGATCAGTGATGGTATTTTACCACTGTGTTCTCTGTAACAAAGGGTAAGGTAGTAGGCAAGTCGTGAGGCAGTAATTCTACTAACTTCGTTAAACATATTTTCGTGCATAATAAACAGGGTTGCAATAAACAAAAAGAGGAATGACCAGCTCGAAGCCTAGGTCAGTTAAACATTTCGTGATAACTGGTAAGAATTCGTATAAAATTATAGTTTTTGCATATCATAAATAACGCTGATTCATTTACTAACAAGTCACACAAACTGCTTCGAAATTAGATGTCTTGATTTGTTTTTGTTTTTTTCAAATAATTAAGCTTAAGCTTAACTAAAAGTAACCAAATTGCATTACTTAGCTTAAAGCTTAAATAAACGACAAGTTGCTCGGACTGTCCATGCCAGTTACCAAAGAATGCGAAACAATACAAAACAACACGTGTACTTAGTATTGCTAAATCGAAAATATAATTTGACAAACTACTAAAAGGCTGTCAATTTTCGCTTTCCTACTGGGGTAGTTTGAAATTAAGCTTATGACCATTAAAAGTTTACGCGCCCAAACACTGTTACGTGCAACACAAACCAGTCAACCCATGAATACTGCTATGCACGAAATCGAAGGATGACTTACCCTTATCGGTTCCTCACATACCATGATCCATACAAAACAAGCTCGACCAGGAAAGAAAACAGAGTTTTTCTACAAACTTTTCATGTCTTCCCGAACCGTGAAACATTCCAACTTGAATTCGGCGCTGGGAAAACGAATGCTCCTGCGCATTCTCAAAAAAGAAACCTCAGAGCGAGACATTTTTTGCTTGCAGGCGTCCATGATAATTTTGGCACTTATGTCACGCACCAAACTTGTTGGGTCTTATTTATCTAAGAAAGTTTGCACTTCAGGTTGACTGTAATTGAGAAATTCTAGAAAAACTGTACATTTGTACCTTCGATTGTTCGATAGGTTGATTTGAGAGGTGTCATGTAACGCATTTGACAAGCGTTGTGTGACGAGTGAGGGTAAATCCCCATTTCGGCAAGTTTCGATTTTCCGGCACGCGTGAGACGTGATTTGTCCAAACATGTCCCTTGAGTGACAGGTTGGGGCTTTTTGCTGAACTAGCAACTGATCATTATCAAAGATTTCTCATCATGGCTCAAGCTCACGAGCTACCATTCGCCATTGCCAACATTTTAAGTCCAAACTTTCCCCACCCTTCTCGTCTCAGTCAAACACCAGTTTCGAGGGTTTTGTACGTGAAGCCTTTAACGAAAGAATCATGGCAACAGGTCACTCAGTCCAGCTGCCATCAGGAAAACAGATATAATGAAGCACACAGCTGCTTTGAACAAGGTTTCAGACATGCATGCACATTGTGCAAACACAACGTCTATGTGATCTCTGGCCATGACACAAGAAAACAACCGGAACACAGTTTGCCTGAAGAGCTACAAACAGGTTAAGTACCATTTTTGCTTAAAGGTCTTAAAGGAATTTAAGAAAACAGGTCAAAACCATTTTACCAACTACACTGTCGACTAGAAAGTTCGTAAAGCAATCATCGAACCCCGTAATTTTCTTCTAGATTATAATTCTTGAATCATTTATTCATCACGAAGTAAATTTTAGTGCCTTTGTAACTGTGTGCACGTGTTTTCAAGAGAGAGAAGTGAGGGAAAGGAAAAGTCCACGTTTCCAAATTTAACCTCAGTGAATAGTGTTGCGCGTGGACCGTTGTGCTCAAGAAATCCCCAGTCAAACAAATCATCTCACAGCGATTCTTGTAATGTTGAATGTTTTTTTCCACCTTTAGAAAACAAAGTCCACGGTAGTAAGAAACCAGAAGATTCTACACAGAAAAGCACAAGAGGGACAATTACAAACGAAGAGAAAGACGCAAGGAAAAAGAAAAGAATTCGATCTCGCTTTACTCAGAGGCAAATCAACTATTTAGAGGATGTATTCTCCCGTCAAATGTATCTAACACGTGACGAACGCGCTCTGTTATCAAAGATCCTATACATGACTGAGCTTCAGATAAGAAACTGGTTTCAGAATAGGAGATATCAGTTCAGGAATAAGACAATAAACAGGCCGTCATTTTTAAGACGTCAGTAAATACAGGAAACACTATCGTTGTGGTACTGTAGCACAGAGATAAAGGCATCTGTAAAGTTATGTTGGGTTTGTAAAATTTAGAAAGACTTATTCTATTCATCTCGTCCGTTGAGCCAGCTTGATCAGCGATGAAGAAGCTAACAGGACTTTCCATGAGTGTTTGTGTTTGATATCAGTTGTTGTTTTTCACTGCTAAGTTAGTACTTGCTTACTGGTTTTGTTATATGGCAAGACGTTCAAGCATGTTATGTACTACAGATAAATCTGTTTCGTTCACAGACACGACGGTACAATAAAACGTTTTAATTCCTAAATAAATCTAGTCGCTGGCAAAGACCATCGTGCTCAAACATTTAAATGCAGACAAAAAAAAAATAAAATGGTAGTTTTCTGTTTATTTCGTTTTAATGTTTGTTCTGTAACCCCCCCCCCAGCCCACCTCCCAAGAGCAAAAATTTCATTAAAATGATAAGCTGTTTGACATTCACCCCACCCCCCTAGCGCAAGAAACTGATTTTCATAGTCTCACCATTTCGTAGAACTCTTTTTAAAATGACTTTCATTGTTCACAAGTAAATCAGTGAAATGCACTGGCCCTAAACCGGGGATATTTCTTGGTGTTGCGTTGTTGCGTAGACTGTTGCGTGCGCTTACATTGCAAATGAATGACTAGTTCCAGTCCTACTCACTCCACCCTCCGTGCTGTTTTGTCTAAAACCATGAAGAGGCACATTGTTCGCTTGTTAGGTTCAAAACCTTTCCACCTTATTGGGAATAAACCCTCGTTGCAGTCTCGTAAGATAACTATTAGTAGTCGGTTAAACAAAGATGACTTCAACTTTCCAATCAGCCCGAACGACATGCCTCGCTCTGGAGGTATCGCCTCAATGATGCGCCTTCCAGTACCGAGCAGCGCAGAGGGTCTAGACGCCTGTTTTGTGGGAATTCCTCTGGATTCAGGAACCTCAAACCGATCTGGGACTCGGTAGGTTGTATTGGAAATGTTTGCCTTTTTGGCGCGTTGAATCTTGTACATTTGCGTGACTTGGGCGTCACGGATGGCCATGTTTTCCCTAAGAGACCTCGCTCGAGACCCTCGTAAAAATGAAGAACTGTGTTACCCCAAAATCAGAAAATGTGCGACACCATTCTGGTAACTCTGTTGAAAATGCATCCCTATAATAGTCAATCCAGTCGTAAAAATTCGACCTCATCCAGCGGCACATCCCCATTAGGTGTTATAAGGGAGTAATTACCCTCCCCCCCCCCACGTGTCAAAGACCCTGGCCATGGGGATGAGGCTGCTTCAAAGCTGTTTCAGAATAGACTTCTCCTTGAAAAGCTTCTACTTTGAAATAAACAAGGTGTTGGTAGGAACATATCACTGGTTAATGTCTTGTTTTGCAGCCTTGGCCCAAGACAAATAAGAGCAGAGTCTTGTATGCTTCGTCCATACAACAATGTCACTGGAGCTGCCCCATTTGAGAGTCTGATGATTGCTGACATTGGTGATATCCCCATCAACACATATAGCCTAGCTGCAACAGTTGATATTATATGCAAACATATTGCTGCTATTGCCAACCTTGGCTGCAAGCCTTTGATCCTGGGAGGTGATCACACCATCACTTATCCAATACTGCAGGGAATTAAGGTTAAAGTCCTCTTTGATATCCATTGTCTAATTTCTCTTGACAAAGTCATCATACGTCTCTGGGACCATCACCAAATGTCCCTCTTAGACAGCAGAGGAGGTCTTTGGTCACTTTCTTTTACTAGATATCCAGTTTAGAGGGCAGGTCATTTCACCTATGGATGAATGGGGGAGCGCGGGCAGCCATTTTGCTAGGGGGTCATTTTCAAAATATTGATTGGTATTGGGGGGTCATTTTCAAACAAGGGAGTACTACCCGGGGGTGTAATTTTAATAAATTTTGTGACAGAAGTACAAAGCAGTAAGGAGCATGAATTGAAATTGAATGTGACAGCTAAAAATGGTGAAGCAAACTTTCTCAAACTGGCCAGCCCACCCTCACAGGTTACAAATGACCAGCCCCTAGGGACGGAGTCCATTAAGAGAGTTGAATGTAATCTGTGTCACTGAATTCAGTGCCGTGGTTACAGAAAATTTTTTGAATCAGTGGCGGATCCAGGGGAGCGGCCTTATTTTTAGACTAAACTGAGGCCCGAAGGGCCAGAAAAAATTTGGGGAGGAGACCCGGTCCCCCCTTATCTAAGGGTCTGGATGACCGCCCCCCGCCCCTTATCTCAAGGTCTGGATCTGGCACTGTGAATAGTGACAGTCCAGTATTTGCTGAATGTGAGCCCTAGCCCAATTGCACAGGGAACCCACCCAACAGGGCATGAAAAGGCAGTCAATAGTCATGATAATATCTGGGTCACTTGCACCTGCCATCAACTAATGCTTCTTTTTGTTTAGTTCATATGTACACTTCCTTCAACACCCAGAACTTTGTTGACAAGGTACTTGGGGGATAGCCAAAAAATCTTGAGATCCTATGGCCTATGCAAAGTTTACTCTTTACATAAGAAGCTAACTTGAGGCTAAGAAATACTGTTTGGCAGAAACAAAATTGTTTTCATCTCTTTAACAAGGAAAAGCATGGTCCAGTTGGTCTTGTCCATGTAGATGCTCATTCAGACACTAGTGATTCAATGTTTGGTGAGAAAGTGACACATGGAACACCATTTCGCCGAGCAGTAGAGGAAGGTCTGCTGGACTGTAAACGTGTTGTACAGATTGGTTTGCGTGGATCAGGTTATACTGGAAAAGACTATCAATGGGCAGAAGACCAGGTACTCTATACATAAACTGATATTTCCAACAAATTAATGTAATCACTGGTGAATGATAAATGAAATCTTTATTATAATGTTAAAGATTGTTTGGTTTGCATAATATTAATGCAGCTGTAGCAGACATATCATCCTGATTATCAAACTCTTGCTGCTTATTTTATTGCATTTGTTGCATCAGGATTATTATTAACAATATTAGAACTTGCGCATGAATTACTACCTGTGAAGAAGTGGTTGATAATATTATTATGACAGTATTTCAGATCCAAGCCCCTTTAGCAAAGAGTTCAAGAGTCAGAGGTGGAAGAAATATGGTAAAATGAGTGTCATCATAAATGCTTCAGAGATTTCAAGAGCAAAAGATCAAATGTTTCAGGGACTCATGATTTTCATACCATTCACTAATTATCTTTATCTTGTCTAGGGTTTCAGGTTAGTTCTGGCGCATGAATGCTGGCACAAGTCCCTGGTGCCACTTATGGCAGAAGTGCGAGAGCAGATGGGCAGTGGACCAGTGTATATATCATTTGATATTGATGGCTTGGACCCAGCTTTTGCTCCAGGAACAGGTGATGGAGTTTTTTCTTTCCAAAATGAATACAACACACTCTGTTAACTCTTTCAAACCCCAGCCAATCATGTGTTCAAGTCTTGAGGCTGTAATTATATAAATGAAACCCGTCAGTGTGGTGTGACCATGCAAAACAACCCTGTTCAGCAGTTCATTTTTAGGGATTGACACTATTTCTTTCGAGTTTTGTACCAATTAAATTATGGGCTCTTTGAAACTTTGATTCTGGACACTTGGAGACCTAAATAAAGTACCAGCTCTGCTGGACTTTCTTTGAGTGCCATCCATCATGGAGTTAATGATGTAACTAGAAGACTGTACATGTGATATTAATTTCTGCAAAGATTCTGTTCAGGACTGTCTTTTCCTTTTTCGGCTCTTACCAGGTACCCCAGAGATAGGAGGCCTAACCTCTATACAAGGAATTGAAATATTAAGAGGTTGTCGTGGAATGAACGTTGTGGGTGGAGATATGGTTGAGGTAAAATATAATCAATATACAAAAATAATAAGCTATAATAAAATATAATCAATATACAAAAATAATAAGCTATAAGTCCGAAGTAGTGAAGCATGTCTACTATCCAGTTTAATTGTACACAATTTTCAGTGTATAGCTTAAGTTCTTTTCGTATTTGACAAATTTCCTCCTCAGAGTCTGTTTCCTATTCTTCTCTCGAAGAGACACTTTTGATGGGACAAGCACTTTTGCTTCCATCTGAGAGAGATGTCCATCATATAGGGTCACAAAATATGACTAAGAATACCACAAACTAACTCAACAAGGTTTCTCTTGTAGGGACGTGTCCATTGTGTTGTCCATTAAAGACTAGTGTTTATTATGAGGTATTGAATTGACTGTTCTTTCAAATGATTGATTCCAGGTCTCACCTCCATATGATACCACAGGAACTACAGCTCTGACCGCTGCAAACCTGTTGTTTGAAATGCTGTGTGTTTTACCTGGGGTGAAGTACAAGCCTTAAACAAGCTCTAGTGGCACTCATGCAATAGCATAATAATCTCATCTGCTATAAAAATATTGGTAATCACGAGGACACCAACTTGTAATGTAGATGTTTTCACCCAAGAGAGAGTTAGAGAAAGCCATCAAAACCAGACAACACTAGACTCATTGTGACCTTTCTTGAGTCTGTTGATGGCTTGTGATATTTTCTTTTTTCTATTTCTATTTTTATGACATGCAATTCGACATTAGGTCTTTAATTATCATACTTTGAGATAACAACACTTCACAATGTTACAACATACAATAAATTTATTGTTACTCTGTTGGGGACCTTAAGAAGTTACATTGCACATAACTAACAAAAAAAAATCTTTTGTCTCCTTTTACACACTTCTAGCTGTATTAATTATGAAGAGGTAAGCTGTTTTGATGGCTACCAAAATGATGAAGGGTAAACCAACCTACTTTTGAGCAGGTCATTTAAAAAGGCTTTAATGTCTATTGGAGAAAAAAACTTCTCCCTGTCCCATGGTCAAGTAAATGGAAATCTGACTATTTGAGTTCATAGTCCCTTGAAACCACACATGCCAGTGATGTAATATTGTGGAGTCTTAGATGTATGAATTCTCAGAAAAAAAAATTGAAATAAAAAGAAAACATTTTTTCTCATTTTCTGCTTCTTTTGCTATTCAGAGGATGATTCAGAAAAATATACATAAATCTCCCACGGAACAGGTTCAGAATAGTGTTACAGTTAAGACAGATCAAGCATATCCCCATAAATTCTATCACAGAATTCATTACTTGAAAATTGAATGCATTACTTGTTTGTGACACTCACCCTATTAAAAATGGATCAATTTTTACATAATCAGTTCTTTAATAGAATACTACGTATATGTTTGAACTGGCTTGACTGTAATCCTTCCTTCTGATAAAAAAAAAAAGGAAGCCTGCTCCGTAAGGAACTATGTATGATCTGGGAACGTATTTTTCTGAAATCGTACATTTTTCCCATACAATAAATAATATAAAACTCTCAAAACCTGATAAAATTCATTCCTGTACATAGTATACCTAGCTTAGTAATAACTACTTCTGTAAAAAGTAAAAACCTAAAAAATGAAAAATACTGCTAGGATTGATTCTTGTGTGATAAATTTGTAAACCTGTGTGTCGCAGTATTTCAGATATATTACCATTCTATATTATCACAAAGGGCCAAATCCTAAACCCAAATATTGTTGCAACTGCTTTTGCCCTAGAGATGAAGACAGGAATGGTCTGGCTGGTCAGTTCTGACAATTGGAAAGCGCCCTTACACCTTGAATAGTAGTCTTCAACACAACTGCATATTGTGTAATCTAAACTTTAGAATACCTGGTTTTCATGAGCAAGCCTAATGATTTATGCAAAGACAACAAAGCTACAGTTATGCTTATAAAGCCCGGTCCATTAATTGAAAAATATCTCCCTGTTTGTATATGAAAATGTCCTGGATTTGCAGAGAAGAATGCTGGTCCAATTGTTTTACATATTGCGTGCTACCCCTAGTGTTTTCCTAGGGTGGTACTCTGGATTTCAAGTGACAGGGATGATCGAATGGGTGCGAAATTCAAAACCCAAAAAACTCCCTACGGCTTCAAACAATACCCCAAAAAATCCCAGTCAAAAAATTTTCCAAAGGAACTATGCGGCCAGGACATACGGGAACTATCATGAATCTTCATATTGTTTTGCATGCCCTAAAAAATCCCTACTTAAATCAAGCTACCCAAAAAAATTCTTGCCAAAATTTCCTACCCAAAAAAATCCCAAAATCGAAGATTTCAAAGCCCCAAAATCCTTCAATCATCTCTGTCACTTGAAATCCAGGGTAGCCCCTTGGTAACGTTAAGACCAGATACAAGGCACTTAGTTTGTAGGCTGTCTGAAGCAGGCACTAAAAATATTACAACTCTGTCTTGTATACTGTTCCTCCAGAATGCTCAACTGTAGTTCGAGGCTCATATTCACTACACTCAAGACTCTGTAGAGAGGACCGTCTTGACAATGTGGCTATTGATGATTCCTCTGAGAAAATACTCTCATCGATTTTCCATAATCTTTGATCTGGTGGTAACTTGAGAGGAGAATTCTAAAGAGGAAAGCAAACTTGTGTTTCACTCTCACTTGTTATAATATTTCATAGCCACGGAAAACAGGCTGACAATTAAACATCACAGTGTCCAAGTACAAATTGAAAAAAAATTAAGAGACTGAGGTGAAATAAAATTTCAGTTTAGCAGAAGGCACCACAAGATTTTTGACAGAAAGAAAAATGCAGTTAATGTGAAACTTCAAGTATTATGCAATTTTTTTGGGACACAATTTCAGGGGTTAATGGTTAAAAAAGTTTTCGCAGTGGTGAAAAAATTCAATATAATCTTCCTATATAGAAAGTAATCATACTGCCCCTTCCAACAGAAGAGTTTGCCATTTGCAGCACCCACCAACCACCCCTCCCTGCTCCCTTAGAAAATCCAGTTTAGCTTTATACTTTCCGTTAAAAGTTCATGGCCTTTAAGGCACCATCTAGATCTCCTCCCAACCTTGGATTTCCAGTGATCCTACATTTGGTGGGTATAGTGAATCTTCTTACCCTTTCTGCTAACAGATAACAGCTGTTAACAACTCTTGCGACAATTTTTATGATATTCTTTGTCAAATGCATCACTCCCCACACCTAAAAAAGACAAATCAATGTGTTCACTCATGGCCACAAAAGTTATCTTGTTAATTGGCCCTAGCTAAATGCCTCATTTCATAAAGTCAAGGCTGGCTATAATTCTGTGGGTGAAATCTAGGAAAAGGAAGGAAAGAATATCTGGAAGAATGAGCTTTGAGTATTAGTGAAAGGTGTGGAACAACATGAGGTTACAATAAAAAATAAACCAAAGACATGGTGCACTAACCTTGCGACAACAAGCAGACTGTCCAACTGCCAATGATCTACTGGTAAACATGAGTTGCTGACAGTAAGCAGGGATTTTATCCAGACATCTTAAAAGTTCTTTTTTCATGGGATTTTCTTCTGCCTATCAACAGAGTGAAACCAAATTAAGGTAGTAGGTAAATAGCAAAAATGGCTCAATTTAAAAATAACAAAATTTATAATGGGCAAACTTATAATTCACAATTTGTAACTCTCCCACTTTCAGAGTTTGCTGAGTGACTAATAATTAATGGAGAAGGAACATCCATTAGTTTTCTAAATGAAAGAGACAGTGTAGGATGACTCAGTGAAAATAGGAGTAACATGGTGCTATTAATCATAACCATTACAGTTTCCTCAAACTTGATTGGTGCATTAACTGCTTTATTTTTCACTAATCATTCTGTAGGGTTGTACTCTCATTTTGTTAATCACTCGTATGATTACAGACCGAATTGGACTCCACTCAGTCCTATTACCAATATTAATACTGTTGATACTGATGGATATAATGAATGATATACGTTTTCCTTAGGTCAGTCTTGGAAGGAGAAGTCACTGAACTTTTACCTTTGAGGCATATTTTCTTGCTACTCTATAAAGTGCCCGACCTGCATCTGCAAAATTCTGCAACACAAGGAAAATAATAAAAACGATAAAAATCAGAGTAAAAAAACTTACCAAGTACATTTTATTAAATGAAGGCTAAAACAACAGGCTACTAAAACAAATTTTATTTTAGTGGCCTGTTGGTTTAGCATAGATAGAGTATAGCTTGTATTCTTGACTGTGGGTACAGGGTTTTCAAAAAGACTTCAAATACAAGGAACTTAGTATACATACGATGTGTAGAAAGGCTTTACATAACATAATATAATTTATTTTGGGCAAACAAATTTAAGGAAGCCTCCTTGCTATTTTTAAGGCCTTAAAGTTAATGTATTTTCAGAAATTAGTACGATGGAACCCTGTTAATGTGACCACCGTTAGGCCATAAAATCTTGGTTGTAATAATGAATTGGCTGTGTTGACAGGGTCTTCAAAGTAATAAAATGACTCAGTGATTTTTATGTTTGGGTCGAAAGAATAAAGTCATAATAACAAAGTGGTCATATAAACAGGGTGGTTGTAAGGCAGGGTTCCACCGTAGAAACAAAGTACCAACAGTTTTGCTTTCATTGTTAGTTACCTGAGAGGCTTCAAACAATTCCTCTGTGCTTTGAAGTAGACCCTCTCCCCTATTGAATTTTAAAGTAGAGAATAAGCCAAAAATTAATTTAATGTGTTTTTCTACTG
>CALNXI010003612.1:3531-20278 GCA_942486025.1 Porites evermanni
TAAGAGGGCCGTTAAGATGATTGACAGCGGGGAAAAACGCAATCGGCGGTTGGGTTTTGAACTTTAGAATTCGCATGTTTGTGAAACGGGCAGTAAAAAGACCATCCCAATTTGCGGTCTCCCCCACATGAAAACCCGGGACGTAGCCAGGGGGGGGTTCCAGGGGTTCCGGACCCCCCCCCCCCCCTTTCGCGTCAAGGAACACCCCCTCTCCTATTTTTAACAGTGATTTTATCCCAGCAAGAGTGTAATGGACTCTCGATTCCTGAAATTCTTCGTTTTGTTCTATGCTTACCATAAGTACAGTGAACGTCATTGTGGTATCTATTTGCGTTTCATTTGCATTTTCGGAGACATGAGCAGAGTCGGGACGGGCGCGAAGAAAACAACATTAAAGAACATGTGCAAGACGCGATGGGTGGAGAGACACGAAGCTTACGAGGTTTTCTTCGCCCTCTTCTCGTGTATCATGCGAGCGCTTGAGGTAATATGGAGACGCAGGATGGAGCTGGGACACAGACACCAAGAATAAAGCGAGTGGACTTGCGAACGCCATTTCGAGTTTTTCTTTTCTAATCACCTTGTTGACGGCAATGAAATGCCTTTCCGTCCTGAAACCCCTGAGTGTAAAACTTCAGAAGAGAGATCTAGATGTCTACGAGGCGTACACTAACAGTAATAATGTTACGGACGATCTCCAGGACATCCTAGATAACATCGAAGACATCTGGACCGAGTGTTTCGATCTGGCGGTCACTACCACGGCAAATGTAAACGTTGTGCCTTCCATCCCGCGCCGGACCAATCAGCAGCAGCATCGCGACAATGTGCCAGCCCAGACACCATCTGATTACTATAAGAGGGCAGTTGCTATTCCCCTTCTAGACCATCTACAATCAGAGATGAAAACATACTTCAATCCTACTAATAATGTTGTCTTGTCCAGCCTCTTTAATCTTCTTCCTGAGCTGGTAGCCGTCGGAGACAGAAATCCTGACATTGAAGCAGCCCTGTAGTTTTATGAGAACGACCTTCCTTCTCCTCATGTGGTTGATGTTGAGCTCCTGCGATGGGAGAGAAAGTGATGCAGCACCGAGGAAGCCGACCTTCCCACCAGTGCAGTTCAGACACTCGCAGCATGCGATCGAGAGTTCTTTCCTAACATCCACACCTTGATCCGCATTTTGTGCACGTTGCCGATAACGTCAGCTGAATGTGAGCGCTCATTCAGTACACTAAGAAGGTTAAAAACATACCTGAGGTCGACCATGTCAAGCGAGCGAGAGTCTGGACTGGCGTTGATGAGCATCGATTGCCACCGAGACGTAAATATCGAGGAAGTGATAAACACGTTCGCGCAACCAAGGCGTCTTCTGTTTGCGTAGCGTAAACGCCAAAGTCTTGTACGCACGTAACGTAAGGATTTTAGAACAACCGTTTTCGTTGGAACCAATTTGGAACCCCCCCCTCCTAGAAATCTTGGCTACGCCCCTGAAAACGCACTATTTTTTCCGCAAGATAAAAAATATTCAGTTTTAAGACTTTCCTCTTGGTATTTTTCTCTAACTTAAAGGAATAAAATGCTTTGCATTTTGTGACCTAAAAAAGTTTAAAGATTTCTCGCTCGCATGTTGCGTTCATCAGCACGCACTTCAAACAATGTAAATAGATGAAACGATCGATAACATATACATATCCTGATGCCGATATGAGTTAAAAATTCGCTCGAGTTAACTGTTTGTCTTACCCATGACTAACTTTTCTTCATGGAAGATAACTATGCCGCTTTTTATAACTCCTCCGAAGTTTTTGTGCCAGCTAAACAATATGGAAACACTATTCACAGTCCTTGGATATTAAAAAGACTGAACGTGACGCACTATTGTGCCTTTGTTTGCTTCTAATCACATCTTTAAGGAAGTCTCTCTTTTCAAGCGATTCATCTCAATGCACAATAATTGACCCTTATATTAATTAAACCCGATGGTTCATTCATATTAATGCTGTTTTTGCCCCTCACATTGACTGTGTTCGTTCGTATTCAAAACACCATTAGGAAAATAAAGTTCGTATAAGTCATGTGTATTATGTTTCGAGATAAATGGATTATACGCTTTTTAAGTTTCCATTTTGCGGTGACTTAAGTTTACATCTCCATAAAATGGTAGAAGAAATATCAAGAAACATCACGAAAAAGGCACTTGAAGTTTATTTTGCAGTAGTTGTGCTGCTGCCTCTGACAACGGAGATATCACCGTAAAATGGTAGGATTTTTAAAATATTAAGAGATAATGTTTTTAGTCGCAAGTAGTGCATTGATGTTACAGGCGTTTATTTTTACGGGTTAGGTCACTGAGCCTTGAATTGATTTGGGGACCTTGTCCTCTTTGTTTCCTATCACAAGTACGATTCCTAAGACCATGTGTCATAGATAACGGGAGATGAAGTACTCTTCTTAAATCCTATGGTCACTTTCTGGCTCGAAAGCAGTGGTGGTGTTAGTTGTTAAATGTGGTCTTTTGCGCCCCCATTTCATGGCTACTCATGTCTTTGTATTATTTTTTTTTAGGCTTACCGAGCGGTTAAGTCTTTGAGGTTTTTATTTCTTATCTACTACATCCATTTCACTATCTCGTCTCAGGTATGTGAAGAAGGAATAACTTTTCTAACTATCCTTGGCTATCCTGTTTGTTTCTTTTTTATCTATATAGGTTTACGATTGGATTTCTAAGGATACGCACGAGTACAGAATATAATTTCTCTTCTTTTCAATAATCAGCTGGCAAAAGTCCCTTCCTTCCCACGGAATTTTTCCTCTCAATATTTCATATTTAGCCAAGACTAAAAGCGAAGCTTCGGTTAACATGACTTATAATTCGCTAAAAACAAATTATAAGTCGTTGCAAAGAAATCTGCGGATACCAATGGCCAAAGAAAAGATTAATTTCAGTTGTTTACTTCTTATTTGCTGGTAAATGAAATTAACCTATTGGCTCTGAATGAACTTTTTCTTTTCTTTCATTTAATTACATAGTGCTTAGTGCTTTATATATTCATAGTGCTTCACTTCTATAATCTCTCTAATTGTGTCCATAGCAAAATGCTTGAATATGATTGGTTCTTAACAGCCCGTATTTATAGCTTAATTTTGCTATTGTAACCTCAAAACTGTGCGTTTTGACCTGTCCGATTATCAGGAGCTCGCGCGTAATCGGACAGGTCAAACTGGACAGTTGAAGAAGCAATGAAAATCAAGCAGCAAATGCCAATAGCCAATGAAATTTAACTACATAGCACATAACCAATCAAAATCAATGAAAAAATAGCGACAAGTTAAGCGGGCCAGCTTCAACTGGAAAAGAAAAATGGATGAGACTAACTGGTCTAGTGACGGTTATTTACATTAATAAATCTTCCAAGACTGAGATTCTCGCATTTTGTTATTGACACAATTAACGTCTTGAATATTGAACTTTTATAGAATTCCGTGTCGCACAATTCAGGGGTTAATTTCCAATCGGCCGAGCGCGAAACGCGAGGCCGATTTGAAATTACGTATCTGACTCCCTGAATTGTACTTCACTCAGTCCTATTACCATTGCTAATACCTCACCACAATAATAATCAAACAGGAGAGTGCGTAATTGTCCCAACAATAAGAGGAAGACCCTCATACATGTTAGCACAATCATGCCGCAATCCGTTGAGAATTTTTTATGCGCTATATTGTTAGATGCTTTACTTAACAAAATCGTGGACGTTTAACTAAGCAAAGCTGTTGTAGAGGAACCAGTCTTAAATCACCATTATCAAACCTAACTGAGAATTCACCCATTTCTGAAGTAGCTGTATTTATCACGGTACCGGTTCGGTACCACTCTGGCCTTGCAGGTTTGTGAACAGCTATAACTGATGTATTGACTGACATTTCCCTCTTTTCTGGCTCCTTATCTATTATAAGTACTGGATCAGTCCGTTTGTATACTTGTTTGAAATCGTGCCTGAATGTCAAGATGAACTCAATGTGAGTGTCATTTATCCCTGAGATGAAGGCCCTGTAGTAATTATTTGATAGATCTCTTTGCGACCACAGTCCCCAAAACATTGAACCAACCAGGATACAATCTAAAGAAAACCAGAACAGACGCAAGTTTTTTTCCAAATGAAGAAAAAAAACCATGGTAGTAATGGAATGGCGTGCTTCTTTATACCATACATTAAGATTAAAAGATTAAACAAAAGAACTAAACAATTTTAGTTTACTTTGAAAACACTTTACGATAACATACCTTAAGTGCCACAATATTCTTCTTAACACTTTGGAAGTCGAATTGAAATACTGAAATTTAAATTGAGTGCATTGCTGTTTGCCTTTTTTCCTTTTTCCCTTGAGCTTCCTTGCTTTATTTTCTTTGCTTATATTTTATTTTTCATTTGTTTTATTTTCCACAGAGCTTTGTGTTATTATTTTATTATTATCCATCTAGAATAGCCCTGCTAATCGTGGGTAACATAATAAGGCCATTTCCGAGTTCCCCTGAGCCTCTGTATCAAAAAGAGGTCAAGTGCTCAGCCTTTGATGTAGAAATGACCTTTCATTCTCATGGAAATAAAATCATTTTCATAAGAAAGGCCTCATTTTGAAAGTGAGGGTTTTTGCAACTCCGAAGTGGCCTATTGCAAACGGTTCGTTGTTCATATCGAATAAATTTTCGTTCTTGTGGAGTAGAGAAAATGCCATGCCTCCATCCGAGGTAATAATTTTAATAAGTGAAACTACTATCCCAAAGAGAAGTCTTTATTTTGAGGCCAAATTTAACCAAGACAGCAACTCAGTAAGTAGCAAACTTGAAACTCTGCAGTTTGGCCGGTAGCTATTAGTCTATATTGCATGTGCACAGCTAGCCATATCGTACTGCAGAGGCAGCCATGGAGTTCGACCTCGATAGTACTACCATAAGGATAAGGGTCTTAATGTCGAGAACCTGCTGTTTGATTGGAAACATGCGAAATTACGTTGCATCCCACGTAGTGTGTGCATTTTTTAATGGTAGTTTGGGCTGAGATTTGGGAGGTATTGCCCCTGAAAAACCCTATCGAGCAACTTTAAATCATGCGTTATCAACACACTATGATAATAACATTACCAGGAGTGGGAAGACATCCATATATTTCTGTTCTTAAGTAAACCACCTTCGAGGTGTCAACATCCGGGAAAATTTGTAAAGTTTTGGTAACAAAGGGTTCTTTGAAATGGTACTTTACAACAGAGTAAGCGTCTTCATTACTGTTTATGACCTTTGAAAAATGGAAATACAGAAAAAAAGAACAATCAAAAAAGTAACTAAAAGGTTGAAACAAACAACCCTCCCAATACAACAACAATATCAACAACAACAAACAGACCAAAAAAGTAAATGGGCTATGTCACGCTATTTGCAGCCTGTTTAAAAAGCGAATGAAAAATGAGTCTTCGCATCAATTTAATTCCTAGAATTATGGCCCAGTTTGTCATTTAAGCTCATATTTAGCCCTTGATAAAAGTAACGGATAGGCATGGATTGAAACTTGAAAAAAGGGCCCTGGTTTTGAAACTATGCCTGCAAAATAATTAGCAATTATTGGACGAGGTTGAGCAAAATATCGTGATTTGTCAGGGGCGAGCAGATCAATTATTTGCCGAAGCCGAAGGCTGAAGGAAATAATTGATCTACGAGACACTGCCAGTCACGATATTTTGCGATATCCGAGTTCAATAATTGTTTTATCATTCGATCACCGAGTTTGTTTTCTAAGGAATATCTTCGGGAAGCGAAGCGATCTGCCATTTTCACGCAAGAGCGATCGCAAGGAGAAAAGCGTGGTTTCATTTACGCATGAGCAGAATAGTATTTGCAGCCAAAAAACAGTTGAACGACATTGCGCACGCGCACGCCATTATTTGTAGGCAGTTATTTGCAGGTCACGTGGTGGGCTCTCGGCCAATGAAAAGGAAGAAACATTTGCATCGAATGATAATTAGGGTTAGTGGTATCTGGTTCATAACTATGAGCATTTTGTGCTTCTCTGACAAAAACCAAAGACAGCAATATCCCTGTAACATAGCCCTTTACACTACAAAATAAATAAGAAAATAAGAAAAGGAACTTACAATTCTTTACTGGAAAGATCCAAAGTTATGTATAATAACGTTAAATTGATTGTATAGCTACTGATTTCCTCTTTTGCTCTTAACAAGTGTACTTTACTTACACAGGCCCTAATATAAACGGACTAGGTTCATTTTAGTAAAATTCCAGGATTAAAGTATAAATGGTTACTCAAAATATTCTGGGCTATTAGGTGCATTGTTTTTCTTTTCCATTCCTTTTTTTTTCTGGGATGGGGATGGGGGATATATATCACCCCCTGTCAATTGATAGTTCTCTAATTATTTGGATGAAGTCGGGTGTTCCTATTAGTTGACGGTATAAGACTCCAAATGAACATTGCCTTGTCTTGTTGGGTCCTATTGCTGGCCAAACCTCTTATAGTAAGTTAAGGAGAAGAAAAAGCCTTCATCTCACTTGCTATAGCAAGACAAATAATTTCAGCAGGGGCTTCGCGTGTGCATTAAACTTAAGGGGTCGGTTATTAAAGCGAAATCTAACTTAGGCCGCGGTTTAAGAAATCATTGGACCTGCAGATCTCTTTCTTGAGGAGTTAATTTAAGAATATAAGTACTTTTCCAGTCTACGCTGTATGCTTTGTTCAAATTGTTCACGAAAAATAGTATTTACATAAAAACGTTGGGCAAAATGAAAATGGCTTAGAACGTGGTTTTGTTAAACACGGTATAAACTCCGTTCAAATAACTGGCCCTAAAGGTCTATAACTATATCCAACCTTTTCTATACCAGACTCTGTATAAGGAACTGGCTTTGAACCAACGAAAAAGCGAAGTCCGTATCGCTTCACCCGGTTGTTCACGTTCGCTCCTCCCTGAGTAGCTATAGCCGTGATTTTGAACCTATAGGTTTTACTGAGGTCGATCTGGAAAAACGTCTTTACTGATGTACCCCATGGGAAGCGTCCACGAAGCTGACTTTGTCTAACGCGACGAAGATCGGCCGATGTTAAGTTCTCCTTATGAAGTGACATTCCACAATCTGAAATCATAATTAAAATTTCATTTTACTCTCGTCATAAGACGTTGATGAGGAATTGTTAGTTAGCGTTGCAGTTGGCTTACGCATCGTCTAACTGACATCAAGCGGTTTAGAGTGTCTGCGACACGGGCTAGAAATTCGTATCCTCTGGGAAGACTACGTAAATGTACCGTTAAAAACCATATATTATAGATACTATAAATGGCGGATAGCCCTATGTAACCTGAGATGGGAGAGGGTTGGGGGGCGGGGGGGACAATCATTGACCTACGATAACGTTAACTACAAGACCACGTGGCTGCCGTAAACGTAAATTTATGACATCGTGTGACAAGAAGTACATTTTCAAATGAGTCCATCATTTCAACAATATTCTAAACAACTGCTGCTTCACCTTTTTTTACCCACAATAACGTGAAGAAATTTTTTCGGAATATGATGGTGAGATGCTATTTTTCAGTTTCACTAAAATTTTTCTTTAGAGACAAACATGCTACAGTTATATCTTTGTTGAAATGTTACTTGGCAGATCACAGCTTAGAAGTCAAGATGGCTATACCTGAAACTGTGTTGCTACTAATAGTTTCCTACTACTCTAACAAGCGATGTTGATTGAAAATTCGACTAATGAATTGTTTTACTTTGAAGAATGACAACAGCTGTGGAGGCCGAGCGAGCAACCGCGTAAGTGATAGATTTATTTATACTTATTAAGCAAAGGTAAATTTTTTGGCACTTATCTTTAATATAGAGGAAATAAAATTGATAAGGAAAAAAGCTTTCGCAATGCACTTAATTGGAAATAAGTGTTTCCGTGGTGGAAAAAAACAAAACAAAACAAAAAAAAAAAAAAAAAAAAAACGAGTTAAGTGTTAGTTTTATTATCACTTATGAAGCAAAGGTAAGTATTTTGGCACTTATTTTTAAAATAGAAGAAAAAAAAATAAAAAGGAAAAAAGCTATAGCAAGGCATTTAATTGGAAAAAAGTGTTACCGGGGGGGAAAAAAAAAAAACAAAAAAAAAAAAAAAAAAAAAACAGCGAACACGTGATTGCAGACGAGTGACATGTCTCTTGCTCGATTCGAGCAATTGATCCGAACACCTCGTGAAACTGAATAAGTTCCTCAAAGCCTGAAGGCGAATGTGTGTTTTGTTTGCCGTTGTGAACCAAAATTCCATTGAAAAAATTATAAATAAAAAGTTTTACTTTTATGTATACAGTGTTCTCACCAGGCCGCGGCCTTGCGGGATTCCCGCATGAAAAACTGAAATAGCGCATTAAAACCAAGAAGATGCGCCCGTTAGGGCGCAGGGGCAAGCTACGAGTCAAACGGACTAAAGCATTCTGTTTGTTTGAATAAATCAAAAACATGATATCAGATGAGTCAAAGTCTTTAATTTTGTTGCCGTTACTTTCATTGGTCCCACGCACGTCCCACTACATCGTAAACTCCTCCTCCGAATCGTAAACACCTCTTCCACCATATTGGATCAGGTAGGTACTTCATGTAACAGACAATTTGGATTGCGGGCTCAGGTTCTTCGTACCGCGTGTTTTTTGTAACTTTGTCCCCCTAATGTTCTTACAGGGTCCCTATTTCTCAGAAGAGGGGGCCCTGGGACTCCCCAAGGCAAAATCCTGGTGAGAACACTGCTGTATACATTCAACGTCGTCGTCGAGCTACTGACCGACTGCATCTGCAGTTTCCTTTCTCCCGCCGAATCTGACGTTCCCGTTCCAGTCCTTTCCCAGTCAACAGACAGCGTCGTCGTGAACTTCGTCGTGGTTCTTAAGTTCCCTAATAGGGAGCTTAAGCAACAACGACGACGACGGCACAAAAACGTCACTTAAAAAGTGAATTCGCGCTACTTTAATCTTTATCGCGCTTATTCCATCTCGTTCAATTCGTCAAATTTTGGCGAACTTTTCTGGAGTTTAATTCTAAAGGACTGTATCGAAGTTAAGAAAAAGAAAAAGAAAGTTGTTTTCTTGTGTTCACGTCCTCTACAAAACGTAAAATTAGGCAGTTTCACGTCGCAGGCGTGCAACGACGGCAAAGAGATGTACAAAAAAGCGTAATACACGTGCAAAGTTGTAGTTTTGCCAATCTAAACCTATTGTTTTTTTGCCGTTCTTATAATAATAATAATAATAATAATAATAATAATAATAATAATAATAATAATAATAATAATAGTTTATTAACATATCTGGGAGTTAAAAACTGAATAAACAGTGTAATTTACAATTGGATACTAATAATTAAGTCTATTTACAATAATAAGTATTACAATAATAATTGGAATCAAGAAAACCTAAAAGTAAAAGAGTCATTTGCTCTCTTTGTCCTTTTCATCATTGTAGTGGTTTTAGTATTTCCTGATCTCAACTGACATGGGATAGATCTTGTCATAACTTGCGGAGTTAAGAAAGATATGGGGGTGCTCTCATTCCTCATATCCGCCATCAACTTCTTACATATAAATATCCTGGGATCTGCTAACGATGTCAAATTTGCTTGGTCTATGGCCTGTTGATAACTAGAGTTTGGAAATATTATTCTTAAGGATCTTCTTTGTATAGATTCAATAGTGTCTGAAAGGTATGCAGGAACATCTTGCCATACTTGCATAGCATACTCTAAGACCGATCTGATGTTATATGTGTATACCTTAAGCATGTCTTCCGGCATGACTCCCGCGCGCTTCAACAACCTGAGAGCGTACAATCTCTTAGCCGCCTTGGCAATTACATATTCAACGTGAGCGTTCCATTTAAGGTCATCGCTAATTATAACTTCTAAAAGCTTATACGACCCTACTCGCTCTACTTCTTAATTTTCCAAGACTTATGGGTCACATTGTAGTAATCGAATTCTTCATGAAATTTACGTTACATTTTCTGGGATTTAGTTTCATCTTGTGTTCAATACAATAGTCATGGATTCCTCTGACAACTACATCTAGCATACTAATAGAGTTTCTTGGGATAATCTCAAATGCAGTAGTGTCATCGAGATACTTCGTACGCATATGCCAATTCAAGAGCAGCTTGTTTACCATAATAGCAAAGAGCGTTAATCAGAGTTTTGCTCCCTGTGGAACGCCACCATTGACTTGTTTCCATGATGACAGAGAGGAGCTGACGCGCACTGCTTGTGTTTGGTTGGTAAGGAAGGAGCGAATCCAAAAAAAACGGAGTTTGATCGATGTTAAAAGACCTGAGTTCATCTGGTAATATGGGGTGGTCTATGATATCAAAACCCTTAGTAAAATCTGCAAAAAATATCCTGACAGAGCATTTTCCTGAATCAACAGCTTCATGTATAGCTTGCATTAAATAAATCAATGCGTGCACTGTAGAGTGCCCATGACGCGCATATTTACGTGGTTCAATAGTACCAGACTCTTGTCCGAAAAGTCTTTTGTTTGTAAATCCTTCTAGTACTTTTGCTAGACAGCTAGTAAGTGCAATTGGTCTCAAGTCCGATTTAATGTTTTGAGGGGGGCAAACTGTTGTTGCCGTTGATAAGGACGACGAAGACGGTGGAATCAATTTGACTAAAAGGTCGCATATATATCATTAGCTGTTGTCCTCTTTTTGACCTGCGACTGTCTTTGTGTTATTACTTACCCATGCACATTGTCCTATTGACCGACTCCAGAAAACCTTTTGGACATTTACAAGTCTTGTTGTCTTGAGTCATTTGGAATCCATTTGGACACTTACAGTAGTAACTTCCTGCACTATTGATACACAAATGGCTGCAGTTGTTTTTAACATTCTCATTGCATTCATCGATATCTGGGAGACACCAAATTGAAATACAGTAAAACCCACTATTAAGCGGACACCCTCTATTAAGAGGACATTATAATTAGCCATTTCGGAGTTGCGTAGGGAACTGGGGCGTGTTTCAAATTTCAACTAATCGATAAACTGACACCATCATACAAAAGGTCATGTTGAGATTGGTCATCTGACCAAGTTTGGTGCCCTAAAGTTGAACAGTCATCAAGTTATGATTCTTGAAACACGGTTAAAGATCCATACAAACGTCTATAATTTTGTGACAGCGTCCCCCAAAATCATATAAACTCCAAAATTTTTCAGTTTTTCTTTTAAACTGTAAAACTCGTCATGCATCCACTACTTGGAAGGAGCTAATTCGAAAATCACTGTGTTTGCCTATTGTAGGAATATCACAGAAATCGTGAAAAAAATTAAGAGTTTATATGGTTTTGGGGAACGCTGTTACAAAATTACAAACAATAATAATTAATAAACCATGAACAAATTAAAAAAAAATAGAAGCGGTTATTTGCTTACAAAATAACGTTTAGTTTTAGCATCTGTCTTTATTTTGGTAAAACATCACTTACCTGCTATTAATATTTTTTTTTTTTTTTTCAGGTCTAATAAACCAACCTAAAATACGGGTTGATCCGACTTCACATAGCCACTACGCTATTGAGGACGATCAAACGATTTCGTGAAAACTCTCAGATTTAATGCCTTTTCCATGGAACTTCCGCCGGCAAACGATCGAGCCATACTTAACCAATTGAAAAAACGACTCGAAGCAATCGGACGAAATTAAGGCTAATTGAAACCAGGCTACTGACAGTAAAAAATAATGTAAACGCATTTCATGGCAATGAAAGAACATATGCGATACAAAGCCGACAGAACTCCTCCGCAAAATAGGACGCAAAACATAACCTTATGTTTTCTTATCTCGATTTCCGCTGTCATTTTAAAGCTAATGCTCAAAATCACATCCATTTCCTCCGTGATCTTGGGGAGTCCTTAAGAAGAAAAAGAAGTGCCTTTATTTACCATACATTCATTCATACACATAACCTACTACATTACTACAAGGTAGGAGATCAAGCCAGAGTCGAAGTTGAAGGAGTCGAAGAGCAAATGCTCATCTTCTCGTCAAGTTTAACGCCTGGACGAGTCAAAGGCTCTTGAATCGTACTAGTCTGAAAGATTCCTGCGTGTCTTCAATTTGGTAAGACCTCTATCCTCTAACCGTGCTGTAGCGCACGATGCATGCTCTTAGAGAGGAATTTGATGCTACCGAACTTCGCCGAGCGCGTGCTTCTTTGGAAACGATAGATCTTCGCGCTCTCGAGTTCGGACCCGATTAATTACGAAGTGCGTCTACTACGAGTGAGCGAGTGACTCACTTGCATATCCCTGTCCCTGCAATAACTCGTGGTACGCTCGCGCGTACCCACGAGTTAAAAAATAGTCGAAATACTGCCTCACAACTAAAGCAAAATTGCACATAAACTTCTACTGGAAGAATGAGCCTACTGCAATATGAGGATTAGGGACCTTAGTGACCCATCGACAACGAAATGGGACGACGATACCGACCGGAAGTGAAATTTTCCCGCGCGAACCTTCTGGGTATGCGTAAGGTTGTCAAAACGTCGTCCAGTTTTCGTCGACGACGAAATTCAAGGAGGTTTGCAGTCGTCGCCAAAACGTAAGTATAAAACTATACTTTTTGCGTGTAAATCACTCTTTTTCTCCCTTGTCATTCAAAACAAGTAGAAATGTATTCTTTGTAGATTAGCAGAATCCAAATGTTAAGCACTTTGTCGATTTTTTCGCCCGCTAACTTGAATTTATTTTTCAGGTTCGGTTTGTTTGAAAACCTGAGTGATGGCGGAACAACCAGTCGGAAAGGCAAGTAAGCTTTCCTCTTTCAGCACCCCAACCTGTTAGATTAGATGCTGTTCGTTCCCCAACGATCTATGTTTCCCCGTGCATTTTAGGTTGTACTAAAGGATAAATGTTCATTTTTCGTACAAAAATTTAATAATTTCCCATGTTGTTTTTAGCCGCTGGTAAAGGCAACTATTTCCAGTGGACTCCAGAACATGATGTGGTTATGAGGAGCCCTGACAGGGGACAAATATGGGAGAACATTGCAGCAGCACTGAATTCTCTTCAGCAGCCGAAATTTGGAGTAACTGCAAGTCAAGAGCTGTTCGAGATCGTGATTCACTTTAACATCAAAACAAAAACAAAAGCTGAGCGACGAAGAGAAAGCCTCCAAAATCGACTAATACAGGTGGGAAAGAACAATTAATTCGCCATCGTCGATTTAACCATCGTCATAGCTTATGAGATCCAAATTGCGGAGGCCTTTGAATGCCATAACAAGACTTCTTGTACTGTAACAAGACAAACGTCTTCGCAAAGAAAAAGTCGTCGTCTGTCTGGAAAGCTGCACTGCTTAAACTTTGTTTTCCCCGACGAAAACGAAACCCTTGGCCCAGTGTGCCTCGGTTACGAAGCGTCGTCGTCCGTTTCGTTGTCGATGCTTAAGGTCCCTGTTATCTGCCCTCACATGCCGAAAACTGCGAGAGGTAGGCAAATATTTTGAAGATGGGGAATTTTACATGCTACGTAATCATGTCTTGGGCTTGTACACTTACATTAGTTTAATAGACTGAATGAATAAAACACTAAATAAATTGAAATCGGTTTTCGTTTTATATGAAGAGTTATGATATGCAGACGATACTCAGTCCTATCAAATAAAATGTCGAGGATTATTAAGATAGTAATGATCAATTTCAGTGAGAATGTATGAGCAAGGCTACTAAAGCTGTGTCTGGTGTCAAGTTAATACTTCCACTACCACTATTTTTAAGATTACTACATATTTAAGTTCCTCCAAGATTATTTTAATAACAGTTAATAATTTTTGTCTTATCACAGTTGCAATAAATGTTACCATTGCAGGTCGTCCTATTGTACAACTGAAAACCTGTTCGGCATTTGCAATGATAACTTCCAAAGGTATTTTCACAGTCGTGGCTACATCCACCTTTATTGTGTTGTTTACATTCATTTAGGTCTGCGTAGGGAATATATAATAGAAACAGTCAATAACTTACGGAAAGGAATGTTGAACACCAAAAAAAGGGAAAAGAAGAAGAAAAAGAAACACAAGAAAGGCAGCAAAAAACAACAACAGCAAAAACAACATCAACAACAAAAAGCAAAAACAACAACAACAACAATACGATACACCACTTTATTTCTTTTGATACATGATGGTCATGCAACAATCAGGTAAGTGTTGTTAATGTAATTGTCATCCTTTAAGTATCCAACATTAAGCAGATGCATCTCTAATAATTCCACCCTCTCCGTTGCTTACCAATGCAGAATTTTCTGTAGAACGATGCTGGTACGAATCCTGTTTTGCATTTACAAGAAAAGCTCCCTGGGGTGTTTACACATTCGTGATGACAGCCACCGTTCTCATGTTCACATTCATTGATATCTGTATTGGGTGCAAACAATGATTATAGTTAAAAAAGATTTGAGAATGTTGGCTTTGGCTGTAGCACTGACATGCGCATTTACATTATATATTGAATAAAATGTCTTGTATTTTACTGTAGCTACTGCTACTGCTACTTCCACTACTACCACCTCTACCACCACTTAACTCTGTAAAATGAATCACTCCCAAAACTTATTGGAAAAATTGAACTTGACAGTCTGAATGACCGTCTTAGGGTCTTAACGCCGTGACACTCAAGATAACAAAACGCTTGAATGGTATTTTACATTCTTTGCCTGGATCACATGTACAGTACGTAGGGAACATATCAACGGAGTGAGAGCTTGAGTAAACAGATAATATAACTCGCCAACCACGGACAAATGTCTCGATATATCAAACTGTTGATTTTACAAAATTATACTAAAAGGAAAACATTCATGATCAGTGACAGTTTTTAAGAAAGTATCTGAAGTATGATGACTACCTGGCGTTTTGATACTTTCATCATTTTCATGTACAGCTAAGTTGTAATATTTAATTTTATTCTATTTCATTTTGGTCATTTTTGAAAAAAAAATAACAACAACAATAATAATAATAAACATGATAATTCTAATATGTGTCGACATATGTTTCGTTAGAGATAACACAGTTTACAAAACAGCTCAGGCTCGTTATATGTGTATGTTTATGGAAAGTTAATGATTTCATTTCGTTGCTTACCAATGCAGTTTCTTCTACTTCCGTCGTACCATGGAATTTTGAATCCTGTTTTGCATTTACAGTAATAGCTTCCTGGGATATTCACGCATTCGTGTTGACAGCCATCGTTCTTATTTTCACATTCATTGATATCTGTATTGGGTGTAAACGAGTATTATGATTAAAAAAGATTTGATAAATGTTTGCTGGCTGTGGTAATGGCATAAATAAAGAAAAAATCTAGTATTTTTACTGCAGCCAATGCTACTTCTTCTGCATCTCCCACAACTACCACTGCAACCACCTCTACCACCACTAAACTCTGTAACCCGATGGACTCTTAAAGTCATTGGAATAATTTAACTTGACAGTTTGAATGACGGTTTTCAGGTTTCACGCCGTGACACTCAAGGTAACAAAACGCTTGAATGGTATTTGTATTGTTTGCCATTCAAGATATGTAATAGTAGTGTTCGTATCAATAAAGTATGAGCTTGTCCTAGAGTAAAGAGATATTAGAACACGCCAACCACAGACACAAGATATATCAAACTGTTAATGTTGAAAAATCATACTAAAACGAAAAACAATTCTACGAAACGTCTGCCCTCCCAAAAATTCTCCTTCGGAATGGCAATCACAATTTAACAGCCAATCAAGTGGTCGTAGGAGTACAGCCGAGTTGAGGGTGCGTCAGGCTCAATTTTAGCCTGACAGCGTAAGAGAGAAAGTATGAAAGCTGCTGAAAATGGCCCTGATCGCAGGTTACTAATAGCACTAGCACTACCTCTAAAACTTCCACCACCCTCACCAATACTATTCCTCGAAAAATATCAATACCACCACCACCACAACCACCACTTCCACTGCCATCACATCTACCTCCCTAAAAATGACCGCTACCAGTATCCTTTACAAAATTACCAGTAACACTGCCACCACCAATACCACTACCACGTGCACGTCGTAGATTACAAACATTATCACTACAGTGGAACCCAGGAAATACGGACACGAAGGAGGTATACCATGTGTCCTTAACCGGGTTCTCAGAAACAACGCCACGGGAGAATGTTTTATCGACATGAAGACAAAAGTACACATTGTCACGAAAAAATGTTGATTCATTTCTCCACTGAACTGTGACAAGTTCATCCTAAGAACAACTCTACGATCTTTTATCATGGTATCGGACAATACTTTCCTATAAGTCAATGTTCTTCGACTTAAAACACACGACAATGGAATCTGTGACTTAACGTTGTATTGACAGTTTTAGTTTACGACTCAGCCAGGTGAACTTAATATTAGACAGAACCTTTTAAAAGGTCATTTGCTGGTTCTGTCACGTTTTCACTGGTGAGATATTCAGTCATAGACAGTACGCAGATATGAAAAGTGTGCGTAAAGCGGGGTTGACGATATATGGGAGTTTGTTACTCAGGACACCGAAAAGTGTCTGTCGTCCTTATTCACTGGTGTCCGTATTAAGCGGGTTAATTTTAGGGAAATATATGAGCTTTCCAAATGGACAAACGAAACTGTCCACTATAAGTGGGTGTCCGTATTAAGCC
>CALNXI010003613.1:7640-41689 GCA_942486025.1 Porites evermanni
ATGTCACCCTTCCAAACATTTAACCAACTGCCTTGCTTAGTGGAAGGTGGGTGCCTGGCATACTCGCAGGGACTTAATTCCACTGTGACCAGCCAGTCCCTAGATAAAATACTGCCCCTATGGCTGGCAAATCCATGCAGCCCAGCTATGAGCTCTCATTTCAGGCAACTGTCACTCTGATGAAACAGTGGAAGGAGGAAAAATAAGGGTTGGGAGCTAGAAGATGCTAAAGCAATCACTCCACAGACCACTGCACTAATGCTCAATGAAGAACTCAAAGATCCTAGCAGTGTGCAAAGCTACCATGTACGGTGAGCCTGCACTTATGGGATTGATTGCTGGATGCTATTAACCGCTAAGCTCGTGGGCTGCTAAGCCGCTAAGCTTGTGAAACGGTTGAGTACTAAGCTTCTGAACTGTTTGACTGCTAACCACCCTTCAAACTATGATTGGTATTCCTCCAAATATTTGAAAAGTAAATGGCATCACTCCAACCATTTGAAATCTGAATTTCTTTCTTCCCAAAATTTTAATTCTGTGCACGTAAAATTAATCTTTCCAAACATTAAAATTCTGAATGTAATCATTCCAAACACTGGAATTTTTGCCCTTATCCTTGAACTTTTAGAATACAGATCCTGTCCTTGCAAGCATTGGAATTATCACATTATCCTTCAAAAGATTGGCATTCTGATCTTATCTTTTCAAACGTTGGAATTCTGGCCTTATCCTTCCAAACATTGAAATACTTATCTTACACATCCAAACTTTGGAATTCTGGCCTTATCCTTCCAAACATTAAAAATACACTTCCAAACTTTTGAATTCTGGCCTTTTCCGTTAAAACATTCAAACACTGATCTTGCACCTCCAAACTTTGGAATTCTGGCCTATATCCTTCCAAACATTGTATTTATTATCTTATCCTTCAAAACATTGGAACTCCTCTTGTCTTACTCTTGTCTAACATTTGAATTTTTATTTTGTCCTTTGAAACATTGTTTTTCTTATCTTACCCTCCCGAACATTTGAATTCCTGTCCCATACTTATAATCGTTAGAAATCTTATCTTACCCTTCCAAACATTGGAATTCTTTTCTTATCCTTTCAAACATTGGAATTCTGATTGTATCCTTCTAAACATTTGAATTCTTATCTTTTCGTTCGAATCATTGGAATTCTTGTCTTATTCTTCCAACAGTGGAGTTCTTATCTTATCTTTCAAAGCACTGGAATTCTTGTCTTATCTTTCCAAAACATTTGAATTCTTATAAATGTTTATAAATATGCGGTGCCAACTTTCCTCACTTGCAGCCGATGGCTAAATTCTGGAGGGAACCGAGAGATGAGATCGGACGTCAGCATGTAAAGGCGCACTCTTGCAGCCACTTCAGTCCATGTTTTAACCGATGACGGCACAAGTCACTACTACTTAAGTACGTACCGCTACCACTACCACTACCACTACCACTACTACTGTCACACTGGAAACTCTGTAAGGTTTATTACATGCACCTTTGTAATCCTGACTTAGATTGTTGGAGGGCTAAAATGAACACCTCATGCACTGGGCCACTTGAAACGAATGTTACCCTCGTACTTAAAATAGGAAGTTAAGGCAATGACAATTGTAACGGCAATTAGAAAGACAAAAAGGCAATTCGTTAGATTAGCAAAATAACAACTTTGCACTTGAATCATGCTTTTTTGTACATTATTTTCTTAGCTGTCGTTGCAGGGCTACAATGTGAAAGTGCCTAATTTCACATTTTGTCATGGACAGGAACCCAACACAACAACTTTCTTTTTCTTTTCCAGAACTTTGATACAGCCCTTCAGAATTCAAATCCAAAAGCATTTGCCCACATTGGACGAATTAAACAAGATAAAATAAGTGTGATAAAGTTTGAGGCAATGCGAATTCACTTTTTAAGTGATGTTTTCTTAGCTGTCACCTTTGTTGTTGCTTAAACTCCCTAATGTGCTACAAGTGAGAGACAGGCATTGTGAATTCCAATTGCAATCATTTGGTGATCCTCAGGCAGTTAACAGAGTTATTACTGTAAGGTTTATAACCATAGCATTGCAACAAACATATTTTTTATGTTCCCTAAAGGTGACAAGAGCAGATGTTAAAGTCCAACCATACGTCCTCAGAACCAAGTCCCCATTTGTCGGCCACATGGATTACAAATATCTCAGATGGCAGGTCAGACCAGACTTTTACCTGTACCTGTACATATGTGTAATGGTGACTGTACATAATTTTACTGCAGCCCAGTTTTTTACATTAGTTTTAATTTATGTTGTGTCCTTTTATTCATCCTCTGACAATTTATGTAGCATAATACACCAAAAGAAAATGACATGTTTTGCACTGTGACTGTATAATTTTGGTACACTAACAAAATCAACTTTGTACTGTACCAACATCAATAGACAGCTACATGTGTATAACCCTGTTTGGTAAAAAAGTCAGTTTAACAGAAGAGTTGGTTTAACAAAATAATGTAACAACATCATATTTGTACTGAAGTACCAATTGATATAAAAGTGTACTACCCTAACTTGTCAGTTTTGTACAATACCAGTATTTTTTTTTGTATCGTACCAACATCAGCTTGTATGTTGAAGCAGTTTGATTTTGACAAATGTAAAAGCAGCAATTTTGATACCATAACAGTATCAATTTGTATGGTTTCTTGTCAATGCAGCCAATACCAAGGAAAAACTTTCCTTCATTGAATTGGACAGATGCTCATTAATGACTTCAGAAAAATTAGTATTGGTTCCGTGCTAAATGAAGTTGCAAGGGTAGTAAAATTGTTACAAATGGTATTGGTTCTGTACAGTTTTATTACTGGTATTACATAGTACTTAGTATTGGTTCTGAATAGTTTTCTCAGTGTTCTTACCAAGATTGTTACCACCCTGGGGTCCACAGGACCCATAGAGAAGCTAAAATGGGGTCATGAGGGAGAAAAGCAGGTCACAATTTTTAAGACAGTTAATTCAACGTTTAACTCACTGATCTGAGTTTCAAGGTAAATACCTCATACTTTCATAGATAATCAGTAATTTTGTTACAAATATGTTATGGTGAGTCCTGGGACTCAATTTGTGAAAAGTCATGAGTCCCAGTTCAAAAAACGTACAATGAGTCCCTGGGTCTTTTGTAACCACATAGTTAATCCGAAGACAGACTCCAAAACTCTGTAATTCAGTTTACTGAAATATACTGTGTAAAAATATACTCCTTCTATTGTAAAGCACAACAAAGACTAAAAGAAATGTGTCATTTAACAACAGCCACAGAAATCACACAAACAGGATATTCTACAAAAACACCTTCAGATCAATCAATCAATGTTTGTGTCCTACGGGATGCATATCATAAATTATTTTGCGTCTTTGGGGATTTTTATGTGTCAGGGACGCAGCACGCAGATGTAAAAAACACAAAGTACAAAGTGATATTTTCTTTGTACTGAGCAATGTGAAGTGAAAAGTGACATTGGTACAGAACAAAATGATATTCATGTTGATATGCGCAATGTGAGGCTGGTACGGTCAGCAACGCGGGTGCAAAAATGATGTTCATGTGTTTTTGTACTGTGTGAAGCTGGTCCAGTCAAAAGTAAAATCAAAGTAAAATTTATGGAGAACCTGTGGCTAATTGTTTAGAAAATCCTCTTGCCCCCTCCCTTGAAAAATATCTTTGACCTCAGAGCTTCCATGCCACTCTATCTCCACCACAAATGAAAAATATGTTCAAACAAATACCTGCTACGCCGGCTACTACTCATAGAAGAGAACTGAACTGCTACATTCTATAATAACTACTGATAGAAGGTACAGGTTGTACATTTCCACACCTCTATCAATTTTCAAAATCAATATCATTGATCATGATAACCGGCTATGAGGGCATTATGCGATTCATTTTGAGCAAAAAGATTTCTAAGAACTATTCCAGTTTTATGAGACACTAGCTTGAGTAAATAAGCGTTGAAAGGCGCAGGTCACGTAAAATAATTAAGCCCTTAGGGTCTTTAAAGGACCTAAAAATATAGTCTCTTAGGCTGGATTTCTACTGTCGCTTAATTTTCACAAGCGTACAAGTACAGTATGTACGTATACAGTGATGTACATACCTAAAATGTAAAAAAGAGGCAAGGTATGGATGGTCATGCATTAATGTAAAAGTTGAACCTTGCTCAACTTAAATGCACAATTTATTGGCAACGTTCTTCCTTTGTTGTTACTGGAAATGTAAACTGCCTCATGGCTTATGATTAAGATACTTGTAGTGCATAGTAGACAACCTATATCGACAGCGAGACTGTTCATGCTTTTGTAGCAAACGTGAAAATGACAACCCCGTCCCCGGGGTTCTCTCACAAATATGCATGAATGTACAACTCAGGCACCCTTCAGCAACAACAAACTATGTTGTTTTCATATCAGGCAGTGAGTTCGGGTCAGAACAGTAGAGCCAATTAATCTCTGTCAACACAAAGTGAGCAAGTGACACATTTGCATATTGAAACCTATCACAAACACCCTTTGGATACCCTTTGGGTATCTATGTGTTCAAAAATTGATTTACAATGAAGGTAAATTAATTTACAACATTATTTATTGCTGCTGTTCAACATTTGTTTTGTCTTAATAAATTTTAACAATTCTGGCTTCACTTACATGAGATGTTCAAAGTGAAAAGTGTATGTAGGATAAGTTAGTCAGTCATCTGATGTATCCTAGTTACATCAGTGATAATGATAAAATAGTACTATGTTAATTATGTTATAAAATGTGCTTGACTGAATTCTCAAAAACCACTAAAAAGGGTCCTTGAAAAGTGGCTAAAAATATGTGCAAACATGTTCCCCTATTTAAAATGTAGCAGCATGAAACCCTGGGGAAAGGGTTCAAAAACAAGTAACATTGAAGACCTTGATATTTTTAAAACTACAGTACTTCAAAATAGAAGCTACTGGTAATTTTAAAAACTTAAAAAGGATGCAAAAATAAGTGCAATTAATACTACAATATATTATAATCTGCAGTTATTCCAATATTATATAGAATTGAAGAACTGTTAGTAACCATGTAAAGTATTTCAAAAAGGAATCAAAACCAAAAAAATTGATCACAACTACCCACATGTCTCTAAACTGTGCCACAACATTTATTTTAAAATTTCTGCGATGTTTTAATTTTGTTCCATGTCTATCAATGGTCAAAATTACATTTGCTACTACACTGTACTTTATTGGGAAATTAAACTTTTGACTAACAGTCATTGTGATTTCATGTGTGTAAGTTGATTTTGTATGCTGATCATACAATATTACCAGTCTGTACATGTATGCATGTGTTGTATTTTTATTATTCATAGGTTGTTGACACTCCAGGAATCCTCGACCATTCATTAGAAGAAAGAAACACGATAGAAATGCAGGTTAGAAAGTTTGTCAATGAGGTATAAACTTTTTATTACAAGTCACCGTGATGTTAGTTAAAAAGAATGATCTAAACATTTACTTGAATTTTTTAGGCAATTACTGCCCTTGCTCACTTGCGAGCGGCAATTCTCTATGTGATGGACATTTCAGAGCAGTGTGGTCACACTCTTGTGGAACAGATAGAGCTGTTTAATGGCATTAAACCTCTGTTTGCAAACAAACCCTTGCTGGTGATCTTAAACAAAATTGATGTTCTTAGACCTGATGAGCTTTCTGAGGAGAAGAAAGAACTGATGAAAGTTTTTGATCAAGAAGGTAATATTCTGCTTGATCTTCATAACCTTACAGTACCATGCTGTATTACAGTCCACCTACTTTACCACAGTTGACCCAGGAAACCCTTCATCTCATTATCATCATCATCATCATCATCATCATCATTTTCTTGATGATTATGATCATGACCATCATTGATCATCATCATGATGGTCATCATCATCATCATCGCCATCATCATGACTACCACGACCGTCATCATCATTATCCTTAGCCTGTGAGCAAGCTCTCCATTTGTAGGACATCCGGAAAAGTAGACACGTAAGAGCAGGGTGCAAAGAAAATCACTTTTACAGCTTGTCATTCGGGCAAGCTGAAGCTAGCATTTACTAGCCCAGATGTCATTTCAACTAGCCCCAAAAAACGTTTTGACTAGCAGAATTGATTAACAGTTCTTCTGTTTTCGAATTCCTCAAAAAACGTCACTTGCCCGTCGGGCAATTTAAAAACAGAATTCACTAGCCCGATAGCAAAATCCACTAGCCCCAGGCTATCGGACAGTACTTTCTTTGCACACTGGAGAGGAGACGTAAAAGTAGCAGTTGGGAGAGAGAAAAGGGATCTTGCAATGATCACTCATTAATTTTCATTTCCACCCCGGACATCCCAAAGCATTAAAACTGTCACCGCAAACGTGCTGCAAATTAGAAAGTCACATTAAGACAGCCGAGGAAAGTTTTTGAAACATAGTATATGGTATTTTTGTCTGTTTCGGAACTGGAGAAGAGCATTTTCTTGGACTTGGTTCTCTTATATTTTACTCCTCAGTTGCTTCCTACTCTTTCTATTGACCTTCTTGACGGTCAGCTGCTAATTCTTTGTCAGCTACACTGTCATGTACCAGTTTCTGAATTTTTACTCAGTGGAAAACAATCAGGCAAAAAAAGCAACGTTGGAAGGCATACAAACATACAAACAAATACAACTGATGAAGGGTTCTCATTTTCTGATAATCCTCGGCTCGCAACATTTTATTGGCAACACTTTCACGCATACAGCTTTCTGAGAATTACACACAGACGAAAGTTGTCTTTCACAGAAGGAGAAAGAGATTTTCTGCCTCTACCAGTCTTCTTTTTCAAAGTGAGTTCAACAATCACTGACATAACACAGATTTTGGTGATAATACATTTCCCGTGATCAACCAACTTTGATTTCCGGAATGTCATTTTTCCCTTCATCTGGGCAAAGTACATGTACAAATGAAAATTTATGAGAGATTGTTGCAAGCCCTCCTTTCCTTGGCCTCTCGTGGCTTTGTCGATCACTCTGTTCACATTCTCGTGTGGCTCGCTTGGCTTGCCCAAAGAGGAGAGCTTGTCCACAGGCTACATCATCCTCATCATTATCCTAAACCGTTAACTTAGAAGTTAAGTTTTCTTCACTTTTGTAAACATAGTAAGTCTCTCCACCATAATTAGAACTTGCTATATTAAGGCAGTGTATGTTTGTACATTATTGACATTTTTTTTGTGTATGAACAAAGAAAGAACATCGAGATAAACTCCTGGCTGTTTCTGTAGGTGTTACCCTTCTTCCAATGAGTACAGTTACTGAAGAAGGTGTGATGACTGTCAGAAATGAGGCTTGTGATCAGCTCCTAGCTCAGAGAGTTAAAATAAAGATGAAGAGCAAAAAAACATCAGATGTCATGAACAGACTTCATGTTGCCATGCCAACGCAGAGAGATCAGAAAGAGAGACCACCCTGCATTCCTCAGGTAATGCTGCACTATCCCGAACATCTCATAAAGGAACTGTAGTCAATCCTTAAAGCCCACAGTGATCAGTGTCGACTTTCCCTCCAGGGAATGAATGTGTATATAGTGAGAGTTAGGACATTGATCACGTGAGAAAATTGTCTTGGTAGGTTAACAGTGGTTGTAAATGAGATAGATGAACTCTCATGGAAGCTTGTGCTGCTTAGTATAGACTCCGTTACTGTGCTTTTCACAAGTACGCGAACTTTCAAGTTCAAAAGCCGCCTTCACAATTGCATTTTTTGCTGCCCTCAATCATAATTACACTATTAACATCACAAGCAATACACCTTGAAACACAGAAGCACACAAAACGGATCGAAATCCGCCAATCACAGGTAACAAACCATGACCTTTTGAACCCATTTAAGTAGAGTTCTGTTTCCTGAGAGGTCTGCTAAGATGATTGACAGCAGCGAAAAACACAAACGTTAGTTTAACTTGCCTAACGGGCAAGTGAAGTTTTTTGGGGAATTCAAATTACAGAAGAACTGTGCTTAAGTTATTATGCTGCACCTGTAGCTATACTTTTCCCAAATGGTAAGCTGTAAAACTGACTTTTTTTGTACCCTGCTTTATGGTGCCTTTTGATGCCTTAATTATTACTGCCAAATGTGCATGAAATAAATCATATATGAGAACTGTGGAAATGACATTAAAAAAAATGAAAAATGATCGTTGCAGTTGTGATTTATGATTTTCATGCATTGTAGCTTAGTTGGTTAGAGTGTCGCACTGGTATTGCGAGGTCATGGGTTTAAATTTCATGGAAGTCCTGAATCTTTTTCAGGCTTCTTATGCAATTGCATAAATTGCATTCACAACTGCGAGGATCGTTCTTCGTTTGTTTTAAATATTATTGTTAGTAACCATTCTGTCAAGGTGATTGTAATACATCTACTCATTAGATCTACACTGTGTCACATTGCAAGAAATTATGTCCACAAAGAGAGTTTGGATTGTCTTATAATATTGATTCAAACTTTGTTTTTGCTACTTCATATACAGGCTGTACTTGATAAAAGGCAGGCTATGATTGTTGAAGGAGCCCAGCCCAAGTGCAAACTGGACAGAGATCTGGAGATTGAGATGGGAGAAGATTACTACATGGATATGTGGGAGCATTGGGATCTGGGAAAAGGTGACAAGAAACATGATATTTTACCAGAGATTTACCTTTGAAAGAATGTGGCTGACTTCATTGATCCAGATATTATGAAGGTGAGGTTTCAACTTGGAGTTGTAGTGTTTAAGTTTCAATTTCTTTATGTGAAAAATAACAGGTCAAACCAAGAGAGGAGCCCTAATCCAAAAAGGGGACTTTGCATCCTTTTTTAATCTGCCTAATCTGAGATTTGTATATGTCACTACAATAACTGAATTTATTATTTAATAATTGATTAGATGTGTTTATAAAAAATCAGCCAATCGATCAATCAATCTATAAACTTGGCAATACAAATGAAGCCCATTTCCAAGTTCCAAAACGTCTCACTTTCAAAATGAGGCTAAATGCAAAACCTTTCTTGTGAAAACGAGTTTTATTTGTATGATAACAAAACTCGTTTTCATATCAATGCCTTTATGCTTACGGGGCTGCAAATAACAGTCGGTTATCGGACATTGGCTGACCAAAATTTGCTAGTTTAGTGTCCGATTCTCCACGCACCTTACCGCTAGGTGGATCTGGGACCTTTTTCTTATCACAAAAATGAATATTTGAATTTCTTTCGTTACAGAAATTAGAAGAGTTGGAGAAAGAAGAGGAACTGCGCGAGGCTGCAGGGCTTTATGACTCAGAACCAGTAAGAGAGTGTCGTAGTAATTTTTGGATCATTATCATCATTTTGCCCACCTACTCCTCCTTTAAGCCAACATTTTGCCCCAAGTGAGAAGTAAGTGTTAATGTTAGCCTGTAGTAAATCTTGACAAGATTCACGCGATAACCCTTTCCAAGATTCTTGCCAAGATACCTATAGTAAAATTCCCAAGATTCTTGCCAACATACCCATAGTAAATCTTACCAAGATTCTTGCCAAGATATCCAAAGCAATTCTTACCATGATTCTTGCCAAGATACCCATAGTAATTCTTGCCAAGATTCCCCGTGGTAATTCTTGCCAAGATTCTAGCCAAGATACCCATAGTAATTCTTACCAAGATTCTTGCCAAGATACCTGCAGTAAATCTTCCCAAGATTCTTACCAAGATTCCCATAGTATTTCTGCCAAGATTCCCGTGGTAATTCGTACCAAGATTCTTGCCAAGATTCCCCTATAAATCTTCCCAAGATTCTGCTCAAGGTACCCTTAGTAATTCTTACCGAGATTCTTGCCAAGATAACCATAGTAATTCTTGCCAAGATACGCGTCATAATTCTTCTCAAGATTCTTGCCAAGATGCCCATAGTAATTCTTGCCAAGATTACCATGGTAATTCTTGCCAGGAATCTTGCCAAGATTCCCCTAGTAATTCTTACCAAGATTCCCGTGGTAATTCTTGCCAAGATACCCATAGTAATCTTACCAAGATTCTCGCCAAGATTCTTGCCAAGATACCCATATTAATTCTTACCAAGATTCTTTCCAAGATTCCCGTGGTAATTCTTACCAAGTCCCTCCAAGATACCTATAGTAAATCTTACTAAGATTCTTCCTAAGATTCCCACAGTAATTCTTGCCAAGATTCTTGCCAAGATACCCATTTGTAGTTCTTACCAAGATTCTTGCCTAGATTTCCGTGGTAATTCTAGCCTGAGATCATGCCCTCTCCCTATTATCCCTTTATGTCTCTTACGGGAAGAGGGCATGATACATTTCTTTGTCGGATCACATGTAAAAAAGCCAGAATCTGGACTTTTTTCTGATTGGATAGGAAACAATACGGATGATTTGCGCTGTTCCGATTGGCCAAAATGCCGCCATCCGTTAGTTGATGTTGATTTCAGTCTTTTTTTGCTTGCGTAATGAGCAGTGAATACACACGCGAGTTCGTTATGAAATTTCTGCCGGCTCAGTTTTCTTGAATTTAAAGAATGCCTAAATAGAAATTTCATCCATGGAAATATTTTCCATCTCATCGTATACTTAAACAGTTGCAGTCAAAACTTCACCGATCATTTCAATGCAATTTGATACTGGCTACAAGTTACAGAAGCGACAAACGGGTTCACTTTTCAAATAATCAATTCATGAATGGAATCTTGACCTGGTTTGACTGTAATTCCTCCTTCAGAAATCATGCTGCGAATTATTCTTAGCGATCTTCGCTTTCACAACACCTTTCAGTTCGTAAAAAAATGGTGCTTCAGCCTAATTTTTTTTTCACTGCTTTCGGCACAGAACGAAGTCAACGAGCTTTAACAAGTAAATTCTTTATTTTTTGTAGCTGTTAAATAAAGGTACGGCAGCTGCAGCTAGCAGAATTTCATCACAAAAACAACACATTAAAATTTTTTTTTAGGAAGCGCCGTCTGAACATGGACGTACTTAAAAATTTTCTTTTCCCTAAAATTCATTTCAAAAGAGACATTATTCGCGCCAAAATTTGATTCCCGTATGGTAAACGCTTATTGGCTAATAACATGACAGGTCATGCAGACGTTAGATTATGTAGATTAGGGGGCGGTTGATGGCTTGCTAAATAAATGTATCAGGCGTTATTTTTTTCCCCTCTCGAGCCAAAGAAGCAAAAAAAAAAAAATAATAACGCCTGATCTCAGGTTATGGTAATTCTTGCCAAGATTCTTGCCAATATACCCATAGTAATTCTTACCGAGATTCTTGCCAAGATATTTATAGTAAATCTTCCCAAGAATTTTGCCAAGATACTTGTAGAAATAATTACCAAGATTTTTGCCAAGATTCCCATTATAATTCTTGCCAATGTACCCATTGTACTTCTTACCAGGATTCTTGCCAAGATACCTATAGTAATTCTTGCCAACATTTTGGCAAGATTCCCGTAGTTATTCTTTCAAAGATTCTTGTCAAGGTACCCATAGTAATCCTTACCAATATTCTTGCCAACATACTTATAGTAAATCTTACTAAGACTCTTGCCAAGATAACCTCCCCGCAGACATCCTTTGGGGTTCGTTTGTCACGCATTCATTTCTCCCCCACGGACGTCTGCTAAACACAGCCGACATTTAGGTTCACCAATCACAGGCCGTTTACGGATTTTTGTAAAACGTAACCCGAGCCACTTCTTAAGATTCGCACGATCAGTGAGGCTTTTGATCGAGTGTGTGAGAAATTTGTAATTAATACAGGGTTAAACAAGTATCAGAGAGAAGCTATCCTGCAAATTTTATAGCGAAGACCGATGAGTTCACAAATTTGCCGAGGGCATTTGGCAAATCCCTTATCTATCAAGCTTTGCTGCTTGTTTGGGACACAGTGCGTGGAGCTACTGGACATTATTGTTGTTGTTTCTCCCCTGGTAAATCTTGAAAGATCAATCTACAAAGCTGGAAAATATTGGTATTCCTGCTGTAACGCTCAGTGATATTAGCAAAGAGAATATGAGAGTTGTCGAGAGAGGACTTTCTCTGTTGTTTACAGAAGCCCAGAAGCTTGGTTGAAGATCGATCTGTGGAGGAAATGTTTATAGCGAGTGACTTGTACAGTTAGTATGTGGTCCTTGGTCGGCGACTTTCCCGAGCATGATTAAATATTTCGTCGAGAAATAAAATACAATGAACAATGAAAGGTTCAATGATTTATTGATTATAAGCATTCTTTCTTTCTTTGAAGGAGCAAGATTAAAGTTTGTTGACAGGTAGGTTAATTTGTCGTTCTAGTTTAAGGTGATTCCCTGGTTTTGCACTGCGCATCTGTTATTGCGCATAACAAGATGGCCTCCGTAAAAAAGAGCATGTGAAGAAACATTATTAAAATGAAGCTGACTGAAGAGAAACGCTATTGGAATTTTTGCTTCCTGTTGTTTCTTGCCGAGGTGAGACTCAATGTGGTGAGAATGTGCAGAACGTAAGCAGTACGCGTGTTGCTGAGTTCGACTTCCTCACAGAGAACCTCGATAGTGGATGTTTAATTTGTGCTTATTTACTTTGATTTTCATTTAAACGATTTCTTTATCACATTGTGTCCTAAATGTGATATCTCGATGTAAATTCTGTAGAAACGGATTTTTTAATACTTTCTTCCCCGTTTCGCATACATTCTATTTTGAAACTCGCCCCAGTCCTCTCTCAAAAATCAAGGAAAATGCATTTGGTGCGCACTTTCTGCAGCTCTACCGCAAAAACGAGTACGGTGACCCCCATTTTTTATTTCATTATTTTAATAAGGACAGTGCTTCCTTTCAGTGAGAAAAAAATTGGCACAAATCTATGTTCATTTTTTCGGCAATTTTACTAAATTGTACGGATTGAGCTATCATGTGTCGAATAGCGCGTGTCCAATTTAATTCTACTTTGGAGCGTAAACTAAAAACAAGGGCATTAAAAGGCATTTTTCTGGTACGTAAGTAGATAAACAATACATCAAAGTCAAATTCTGTGCGATACTACATGCATCATTGAAAAAATCTTTCCTTTTTGTCTAATTTTGGGCTGCGGGCGGTTTTTGTCAAAGGGTCCAAAATAGCCGTATTTGTCAGCATTGTGACGTCAAAACGAGCACGGTGACCCCCACTTTTTATTACCTTTTTATCATCTTCTTGACTTGTTACATCAGTGTACCAAGTTTCATCTACAATCTATGTTAGGTTCTTTTACTAGGGAATCACCTTAAAGTTTGGACTTCGGCGGCACCGTGGTCATGTTTACTTAGCTTGTGAATAAATAAAACGCAACAGGAAAGACGTGCCTTTTTGCAGAACAGGTTTTCAGATAAACCTTTTTCTGCCGTTGGAAGCACATTGCTGTAGACTACGAATTTTTTTTTTTACCGACTCTTGAAAAAATGTAACTAAATTTCGCATACTGGTCCTTGTTCTGCGACCCATGACCTTGGTGGAATTACATTTCGCAAAAAAGGAAACAGTCTTTGTTTTCGAAGAATGCTTTGAAAATCTTCCCTATACACGTTTACAAGTTCTCTTTTCTTAATACTTCGAATATATACAGAGTTAATAGAAATTATTGTTTTCGACCGCGCTGAAAACCGCGCCGCGCTCGTGTAGGAGACTGTTGTCTGTAGTCTTTCAAAGAAAAGCAGATTATTTTATAGTCGCAACTTCCGAAAAAAACTATACAGCTGACTGCAGCTTTATTGCATCGTTTCTTTGATTTTTTCAAAACGTTTGAGTCGTCTCAGGTAGAAGATAGCGATGCAAATGAATAATTTACTTGAGAATACAAAGACACATCAACGTCCAGAGCACATTTGATGAGCCTTGCGATGTCGACTGCGCTTTATCTTACCACACAAACTTGGTCCTTTCCTAAATTACAGCTGCAAAGAAAAAAAATCGCTTCTTATAACTTTCTTCGGAGTCTCATCCATGCATAGGCATGGATCTAAAAAAGCGAGAAATAATTCATAGGTGCCATTTCACTTATATCACAGCGGGTGATTGGCTGATCGTGACACAATAACTAACCCCTTATTGGCTTATTCAAACAATCCAGAACGTAAATGTCGGCTGTGTTTAGCAGACGTCCGTGGGAGAGAAATGAATGCGTGACAAACGAACCCCAAAGGACGTCTGCGGAGAGGCTATTGCCAAGATAACTATGGTAAATCTTACCAAGATTCTTACCAAGGTACCGATTGTAAATCTTACCAAGATTCTTACCAAGAACCCTTAGTAATTCTTACCAAGATTCTTGCCAAGATACCTATAGTAAATCTTACCAAGATTCTTACCAAGGTACGGATAGTAAATCTTACCAAGATTCTTACCAAGAACCCATAGTAACTCTTACCAAGATTCTTGCTAAGATACCCATGGTAAATCTTACCAAGGTTCTTACTAAGGTACCGATAGTACATGTTACCAAGATTCTTACTAAGATACCCATAGTAATTCTTACCAAGATTCTTGCCAAGATTCCCTTGGTAGTTCTTGCCAAGATTCTTGCCAAGATCCCATAGTAATTCTTACCAAGATTTTTGCCAAGATTTCCGTTGTAATTCTTACAAGGATTCTTGCCAAGATACCCATAGTAATTCTTGGCAAGATACCTATAGTAAAACTTACCAAGAGTCTTCCCAAGATAACTATGGTAAATCTTACCAAGATTCTTACCAAGGTACCGATAGTAAATCTTACCAAGATTCTTACCAAGATACCCATAGTAATTCTTACCAAGATTCTTGCCAAGATATTTTCAGTAAATCTTACCAAGATTTTTCCCAAGATACTTGTTGTAATTATTACCAAGACTTTTGCTAAGTTACCCATAGTACTGCTTACCAGGATTCTTGCCAAGATACCCATAGTAATTCTTACCAAGATTCTTGCCAAGATATTTTTAGTAAATCTTACCAAGATTTTTCCCAACATAGTTGTAGTAATTATTACCAAGATTTTTGCCAAGATACCCATTGTACTGCTTACAACGATTCCCTCCAAGATACTTATAGTAATTCTTGCCAAGATTTTTGCCAAGATTCCGGTAGTCAATGTTACCAAGATTCTTACCAAGATACCCATAGTAATTCTTACCACGATTCTTGCCAAGATACCTATAGTAAATCTTACCAAGATTCTTGCCAAGATAAATAATGGTAAATCTTACCAAGATTCTTACCAAGATACCCATAATAATTCTTACCAAGATGCTTACCAGGATATTTATAGTAAATCTTCCCAAGATTTTTGCCAAGATACTTGTAGAAATTATTACCAAGATTTTTGCCAAGATTCCCGTTGTAATTCTTGCCAAGATACCCATTGTACTTCTTACCAGGATTCTTGGCAAGACACCTATAGTAATTCTTGCCAAGATTTTTGCCAAGATTCTTGTAGTAGTTCTTACCAAGATTCTTGTCAAGGAACCCATAGTAATCCTTACCAATATTCTTGCCAAGATACCTACAGTAAATCTTACCAAGATTCTTGCCAAGATTCCCGTGCTAATTCTTCCCAAGATACCCATAGTAATTCTTACCAAGATTCTTGCTAAGATACCTATAGTAAATCTCACAAGGATTCTTGGCAAGATAACTATGGTAAATCTTACCAAGATTCTTACCAAGGTACCGAATAGTAAACCTTACCAAGATTCTTGCCAAGATTTCCGTGCTAATTCTTGCCAAGATACCCAGAGTAACTCTTACCAAGATTCTTGCTAAGATTCCTGTAGTAAATCTTACCAAGATTCTTACCAAGATACCCATAGTAATTCTTACCAATATTGTTGCCAAGATACCTATAGTTAATCTTACCAAGATTCTTGCTAAGATAACGAGAGTAAATGTTACCAAGATTCTTGCTAAGATACTCATGGTAAATGTTACCAAGATTCTTACTAAGGTACCGAGAGTAAATGTTACCAAGATTCTTACTAAGATACCCATAGTAATTCTTACCAAGATTCGTGCCAAGATTCTCTTGGTAGTTCTTGCCAAGATTCTTGCCAAGATACCCATAGTAATTCTTACCAAGATTTTTGCCAAGATTTCCGTTGTAATTCTTGCAAGGATTCTTGCCAAGATACCCATAGTAATTCTTACCAAGATTCTTGCTAAGATACCTATAGTAAATCTTACCAAGATTCTTCCCAAGATAACCATGGTAAATCTTACCAAGATTCTTACCAAGGTACCGATAGTAAATCTTACCAAGATTCTTACCAAGATACCCATAGTAATTCTTGCCAAGATTTTTGCCAAGATTCTTGTCAAGGTATCCATAGTAATCCTTACCAATATTCTTGCCAAGATACCTATAGTAAATCTTACCAAGATTCTTCCCAAGATAACTATGGTAAATCTTACCAAGATTCTTACCAAGGTACCGATAGTAAATCTTGCCAAGATTCTTACCAAGATACCCATAGTAATTGTTACCAAGATTCTTGCCAAGATGCCTATAGTAAATCTTACCAACATTCTTGCCAAGATTCCCGTGCTAATCCTTGCCAAGATACCCATAGTAATTCTTACCAAGATTCTTGCTAAGATACCTATAGTAAATCTTACCAAGATTCTTCCCAAGATAACTATGGTAAATCTTACCAAGATTCTTGCCAATATAACTATAGTAAATCTTACCAAGATTCTTGCCAAGATACCTGTAGTAAATCTTACCAAGATTCTTGCTAAGATACACATGGTAAATCTTTCCAAGATTCTTACTAAGGTAGTGATAGTAAATGTTACCAAGATTCTTACTAAGACACTCATAGTAATTCTTACCAAGATTCTTGCCAAGATTCCTGTGGTAATTCTTGCCAAGATTCTTGCCAAGATATCCATAGTAATTCTTAGCAAGATTTTTGCCAAGATTTCCGTAGCAATTCTTGCCAAGATTCTTGCCAAGATACCCATTGTACTTCTTACCAGGATTCTTGCCAAGATACCCATAGTAATTCTTGCCAAGATTCTTGGCAAGATACCTATAGTAAATCTTACCAAGATTCCTTCCAAGATAACTATGGTAAATCTTATCAAGATTCTTACCACGGTACCGATAGTAAATCGTACCAAGATTCTTACTAAAATACCCATAGTAATTCTTGCCAAGATTCTTTCCAAGATACCTATAGTAATTCTTACCAAGATTCTTGCCAAGATTCCCGTGGTTATTCTTGCCAAGATTCTTGCCAAGATACCTATACTAAATCTTACTAACTTTCTTGCTAAGATTTCTGCGGTAGTTCTTGCCAAGATTCTTGCCAAGATATTTTTAGTAAATCTTACCAAGATTTTTCCCAACATACTTGTAGTAATTATTACCAAGATTTTTACCAAGATACCCATAGTAATTCTTACCACCATTCTTGCCAAGATACCTATAGTAAATCTTACCAAGATTCTTGACAAGATAAATAATGGTAAATCTTACCAAGATTGTTACCAAGATACCCATAGTAATTCTTCTCAAGATGCTTGCCGAGATATTTATAGTAAATCTTCCCAAGATTTCTGCCAAGATACTTGTAGAAATTATTACCAAGATTTTTGCGAAGATTCCCGTTGTAATTCTTGCCAAGATACCCATTGTACTTCTTACCAGGATTCTTGGCAAGACACCTATAGTAATTCTTGCCAAGATTTTTGCCAAGATTCTTGTAGTAGTTCTTACCAAGATTCTTGTCAAGGAACCCATAGTAATCGTTACAAATATTCTTGCCAAGATATTTTTAGTAAATCTTACCAAGATTCTTGCCAAGATTCCCGTGCTAATTCTTCCCAAGATACCCATAGTAATTCTTACCACGATTCTTGCCAAGATACCTATAGTAAATCTTACAAAGGTTCTTCCCAACGTACCGATAGTAAATCTTACCAAGATTCTTACCAAGATACCCATTGTACTTCTTACCAGGATTCTTGCCAAGATACCCATAGTAAATCTTACCAAGACTCTTGCCAAGATTCCCGTGGTAATTCTTGCCAAGATTCTTGCCAAGATACCTATACTAAATCTTACTAACTTTCTTGCTAAGATTCCTGTGGTAATTCTTGCCAAGATTCTTGCCAAGATATTTTTAGTAAATCTTACCAAGATTTTTCCCAACATACTTGTAGTAATTGTTACCAAGATTTTTACCAAGATGCCCATTGAACTGCTTACAAGGATTCTTGCCAAGATACCTATAGTAATTCTTGCCAAGATTTTTGCCAAGATTCCGGTAGTCAATGTTACCAAGATTCTTACCAAGATACCCATAGTAATTCGTACCACGATTCTTGCCAAGATACCTATAGTAAATCTTACCAAGGTTCTTACCAAGGTACCGATAGTAAATCTTACCAAGGTTTTTAAGGTTCTTGTAGTAATTGTAAGTAAGGTTCTTACCAAGATTCCGTTTGTGTTTTTTTTCTGTGTAATTTTGGTGACCTGAGCATGTGCGGTTTTGAAGTTATAGAGGCTGGTCTCTAGAGTTCCCCCCCCCCCCCCCCCCCCGGGCTTAGGAAGCAAAAATAACAGCTCTGTATGCACAGGGTTAAATGCTCTCTCGCATGTCTCCTGACTTTCCTCTATCGCGGTTACTGGTCACTTCTCGAATTATTGATAATCGTTTTTGAGGTTTTTTTAATTGTATTTGTCTCGTTTTACAGGAGGAATTGGACTCTGAAGAAGAGGATATAAGAAATAAAGCTGAACAGTGAGTTATATGTTTAATTATATATTAGCGACTCTCTGAATTTACTTGTCTTGGTTAAAGCTTTCTAAGCACATTTTCTCTTTAATTCAGAATCCGCGAAAAGAAAAAGCTTATTGTCAAAGCTCATCGTGAGATGAAACCAAGAAATAACAAAGCAAAACTTTCACGTTCCGTGTTCCTTAAGGTAAGTTACAACTTTTACCACAAGGAGCCCAAAAGTATAACCTCACATTCTTTCGTGCAGATTTAATCCAATCAGAAGCCAGCTGGAAACTGTCCTCCACCTCTGATTGGTTAATGTCTCCATTAACGAATGTGAGGTCACACTTTTGGGCCCCTTCACATCGTTTCTGTTTTGTTGCTCGGTGAGGAGTAGTATGTACTGTAAATTTTTTGGGACAAAGAAAAAGATAAGTGTCAAATCATAGCATAATGGTACTGCTCTAGAATGATTCTGTGTTTATTCACATCAGAACCAGTCTGTTACTAGCGAGCAGTCCGAAGTCTAGCGGTCCAGGCGTTACGCTCCTCCACGGATGACTTAATGGATGAGTATAAGGCCGTCGCCGAGAAGGCGATTCTTTTACTGGCAGTTCGCAGGAGAAACTAATGGGTACTTACAAGTGGAGTTATAGTGCAGGTTAATAATCGCAACCTCTCTGGCCCATCACGAGACCCACTGAGAGATAAGTGCTTGATCAGCTTAAACAGGTCTTGCTGGCGGAAATTCTAGGAGAAATGCTTTAAATAAAATATTATCCTCTCATTCACGACCCCACGTGGGATAGTGGTAAAAATATTTCCCGGCACGTAGGAGGTGCTGAGTTCCGGGCGAAAAGCCTCTTTTCTTTTTTCTTTTCTCGTCTTTTCTTCTTTTTTTTTTTCTTTTTTTTTCCTTTGCGTTTAGTATTTTTAGTTATTGTAGTTTTGTTTTGTTTCTTTATATAGCGTTAGTTTTTTTACATTTATCTATTTTCTTCCCTATTGCCTTATTTCCCTTTCATCCTACTTCTTGCCGTTGCCCCGAAGTGCTCCGCGAGGTCTTGGGATTCATGTATTTCTAGTTATTGATTTAAATGTAATTGATTAAACAAGTGGTGAGAACTTNTTTTTTTTTTTTTTTCTTTTTTTTTCCTTTGCGTTTAGTATTTTTAGTTATTGTAGTTTTGTTTTGTTTCTTTATATAGCGTTAGTTTTTTTACATTTATCTATTTTCTTCCCTATTGCCTTATTTCCCTTTCATCCTACTTCTTGCCGTTGCCCCGAAGTGCTCCGCGAGGTCTTGGGATTCATGTATTTCTAGTTATTGATTTAAATGTAATTGATTAAACAAGTGGTGAGAACTTTCAGGGAATCACAGAGCAAAGCAATGTAAAGCTAAGGATTGAAAAGTTTTTATCGGGACCACGTGTGGTTTCGTTGTTTTAATCTTTTAATATTTTTTGCACATAGGCTCAAGCCGCTCGCAGTCGAAAAAAGAGTGATACTGATTTGGGTGAGGCAATGGAAGGCATTCAAGAGGTAGGCAGTATTTTTATCATGCGCACCTATTACCATTGTTTATTTCATGTATAACACTGGATGTGTACCGATCAATATTTGCAGGGAGATGAGACTGTGACAAGATCTCGTTCCCAGACCCCAATGAGTCGGAAAAGAAAGAGAGCGGCTAGCAGTGGAGCGCGGAGCTTATCGCGGCAACCACGTGACCAGTCTGGAATCGGATCCCCAGAGGTAAAAAACAAAACAACAGCGGTAGAATACATAAGCACTGTGAAATAGCCTTCTTTCTAATGGATGCACGCACATTTTATAGCGTGAGTCAGCCAGGATCGAGCCCAGCTTGTGTAGTCTGCAAAGACTTCTTTATTTCCATAAAAGTGTGAGCAGCTTTGAGGCTTTTATTCAAAGACTTAAAATACCACCAACGTGCCTATTTTATGCAGTTTAATTGCTCATTACTCAATGAAAAGTTTTCCTTAACAGACTCCAAAGTTTAATCTTAGAACCACCGTATAAGGATTTCCTACACAGACTCAAAAATTCAAATTAGCCTGTACATCATAAACAGGTAAACAGTATCAAAGAAAAGTGCACCAAGGACTTAGGAATTTACTCAAAGTCATTATTATCCATGTAATTGGTTAAATGGCGAAAGCTGCAGCGATCTTGTGCAGTGAGAAAAGTATTAGAGACCGTTAGATTCGAGGACGAAAGCGACTACTAGTACGAGATTTGATTTTTTTGCGTATTACTTTAAAAAAAAATAGACATCCCTGAAAACTCCATTCTACTCTCTTTTTTCACCAGAAACATTAGCACTGTTATCATTATTGAAAGAGGTTAAGCCCTCTCCCGATCGAGAAATGATAAATCTTCTTACAATTAATAAGTTTTATTATTCATTCAAAATATTTCCCCAATTCTGATTGGCTAAAAGCACCTGCATAATTCACCCTCACCAGTTACTGATGACCAAATTTGGAAGAATTTTGCGATTAATGAACCGATGACGTCAAAACTGCAGCTTCCTTAGGTTAATGCTCCGTTAACCGAGAAGACCTGGGGACGAGGTTGAGTTGTTTTGGCTGTGAAAACAAAAATGGCGGACATTTCACTCGTTTCAAGAGTAAGAACTAGGCGAAATAATAGCTAAAAACATGGCAAGAACAGCAAGCAGATAACTCGAAGGGCGACATCTGCTATCTGGAGAATATTTGCGGAGCTAAACAACGCTAAACTATCGAAGATGAACTTAACATCGATGGAGGTAAGCTATCCTCGGAGACCCAGGGGCGGTCAGTCGGGCCGGGAGAAATAGCGCGACAAAAGTTTTCAAGTACAGGCGGAAAAGCCCCATCCTCGGAGACCCAGGGGCGGTCAGTCGGGCCGGGAGAAATAGCGCGACAAAAGTTTTCAAGTACATGAAAACTTTTGTCGCGCTATTTCTCCCGGCCCGACTGACCGCCCCTGGGTCTCCGAGGATGGAGGTAAGCATGTTTAGCTATGTTTTTAAACTAGGAGTTATTTTGAATGAATAATAAAACAGTTATTCAATTCGGCTTTCGTATTATATGAAGAATTGTGGAGATCTCGGAGGGTGTTATCCGCTCGATCTCCATAATTCCTCATAATATACTCAGTCTCATTAATTAATTGTTAAATATCCGCCTCTACGACATTCAGGCTAAAACTCGACTGTCGACGGTTATCACGTTTTCCCGCCAAAATGTTTTTCTCGCGCGCACACTGCTTAGTATTGAGAAATTCTCGTACTCGTCGTCGGCCTCGTCTTAGAATCTAAAGGTCTCTCGTAACAAAAATAACCAGCCAGGGAATCTTTGCTCCGCTGACGCTGAACTCGTTTCCAACTGTTGTTGCTTTCAGAAGAAGAAAAAAGCGAAAAAACTTTCGAAGGTTGTTCAAAGAGGCCTCAATCGTATGGGTAAAGCAGGTAAGTCTAGGTGATCTTTTTGATTGATTGAAAGAGAACCTCTCTCGAGGTGAACCGTGTATGACATATGAGAGAGGATAAGAGAATTTGTGCGCTGATCTGATATGTTTTGTTTTCCAGGAGAAGCAGACAGGAAGATTTCCACAAAGATGCCTAAGCACATGTTTGCAGGCAAACGAAAAATAAACAAGGTTTCCAGAAGATAGTCTTGGATCACTGTGATATGTGTCTTCTTATGTAAAAATAAAGTTCATGACATTGACTCTGTGGCTGAAGAGGTGTTTATTGCGGTGATAACGGAATTTAGTAATTTTTAATGGTCTTAATAATACTGACATTTCCTTTGGTTGTTTGTTTTACCTGACTCTCGAGCTTTTTTTTAACGCTGACTACACCGAGGTAAGGGTTTCTTTGTTCAGTCAGTTCTTTCTAGCCTGTTCTGGTATTCCAAGCTAGTGAGGAAAGCGGATCGAGAAAAGTTGCGCGAAAACCGGTTTGGTCCTGGGGAAAGACGGAGTAGTGGAGACTGTAAGCATTGTTTTCAATACCTCATTCCTGTTTAGCAGCTCTTGGTATAACCTATGATTGGTTAGTTGTGACAGTTATTTCTATTATCGCGTGTATGGTTTTTTAGTGTGCATAATAATGATAATAATTTCGTTATGTTCCCTCGGCAGTATTTATAGCAGTAATGTTAGTGGGGCCCAGCAATTACCTGAAACAAATAAATCTACTTGAACTTAACAGGGTTAAGAATCCCAACTGGCCGGACGTAAACCAGTTGGCTATTTACACGCGTGACCGAGGATTTGAACTCGGGACTACCGTGAACAAATCCAGCTAGCGGTCATGGTGGGACTTGAACTGGGGGCCTCAAAATTGCAAGTCCTGCACTCTAACCACCCATGGCTGACCGGACATGATGAAATGAATCTCGTGTTCTGATTGCCAACCTGGGTGAGCAGGGTGGGTCTGTCTTGCCCAACGCTCGGGAATTCCTTCTTTTTCTGCAAAAAAAGGAAAACATTTTGGCCATATATGTAACAAGGCCTTCACAATACAATACAGTAAATTTATTTAAGATGGAGTCGTAACAAACTATTGTCAATAGTTTTTTTTTGTTCAATGGCCCTCAAAATTACGTGAGGAATGATACAGCAAACACAGTATTGAAGACAAAATGCTATAAATACAATGTGACTATAATTTTATATAAGTACATGTTAAAAAAAGACGAACGGGAAAAACGTATAATGATCCGAGTGTATAATCAGGTTTAAAAACTCGAGGCGAAGCCGAGAGTTTTCAAACCTGCTGAATACATGACTGGACGTTTTTTGAATGGCTTGAAAATCTCTGATTTAGATTAACTTCTTCTTGCACTAATATTTAGATTTGGTGTTATTATGGTCCTAAAAGATTGGACATAAAGTTTAGCTGTATCTTCAAGTCCTTTCTTATGAGATATAAAGACACTCATTAAACATTAGTCTATTTCTTTTTATTTTTTATGAATTATTAATTCATTTTTTAACATAATTTACATAAATTAAATGATCGATAACAGATATTCACTAAAGCACACAATACAAATATGAATATATAGATCGATTGGGAGAAAGGTTATAGTTACTAAGGGCCTGTTTACATGGAGGTGGGGGACCCCAGGAAGGTGAGGTAACCTGCTTAGGTGGGGTAAAAAAAATAACCCTCCTTTACATGCAATCTTACAACCCCGCCATCCCGGGGTGTACTTTCTCAAGATTATTGAATGGTCGCAAAGCACGTAAACAAGAAAAATGCTGGCAAAGCACGTATTTTGGCGATTAATGCANACTAAAGCACACAATACAAATATGAATATATAGATCGATTGGGAGAAAGGTTATAGTTACTAAGGGCCTGTTTACATGGAGGTGGGGGACCCCAGGAAGGTGAGGTAACCTGCTTAGGTGGGGTAAAAAAAATAACCCTCCTTTACATGCAATCTTACAACCCCGCCATCCCGGGGTGTACTTTCTCAAGATTATTGAATGGTCGCAAAGCACGTAAACAAGAAAAATGCTGGCAAAGCACGTATTTTGGCGATTAATGCACTTCTACACTCACCTTCAGTGCAATGGCTTTCTATTGTTAACTTTAATAATAATGCAAAGTCACCGCCAAATTGAATTTTGCGAGAATTTGATTTAAATATATAACCCTAACCCTAACCCCAACCCTAACCCTAACCCTAACCGTAGTTTGTGTACGAATCATTAATGTGTCAACGTCAGTTTGGCGGATGGAATTAAGTGTAGGCCTTGGTCAATATCCAGCCATCATGACCAAATATTTTAATTTTTGCCACAATTATTTCAGTTATTTTAGGTATTACTTTAATAGGCCACCCCCCTCTTCTCCCGAGGGGGGGGGGGCACTGCCATATATGGGCTATATAGGTATGTGCCGCTGTGAAGGGTATGGGTTTCAAGCAGTTTACTCCAGGATAGGGTATACAAATCAGAGCGTTTGGGTCTAGAATAGGGTATCATTTTTCAGGAGATTGATCAGTTGGTTGAAGATTTTACCTAGACTAGGGAAACAGCTACTCTAGGATAGGGGGGATTTGGGGAGTTTACTCTAGTATAGGGTAGCAAAATTTAGTGAACTAGCTCTGGTATAGGTTAAGGGTTCCAGGGTCCCAGCGGCACATCCCACCCCGAAATTCCTAAAGTACCCCCTCCCCTCCCCCCCCGGGCCTCTTCTTCGATTAAGCGGGCTCCTTGAATAAGGCCCGAATTTTAAAATATTGGAGGAAATGCGGCGAGTGCCTCTCTTCTACTCTTTGGAAAAGAAAGTTATGGTTGACATCAGATTGTGTTAAGTTTTAGATGGCAGTCTGTATGCTAGCCTGGAATGTTTAGAGTGTTATAATTTATACGTAACAACTATTCGCGTTTTTAAGGTGANTGTATGCTAGCCTGGAATGTTTAGAGTGTTATAATTTATACGTAACAACTATTCGCGTTTTTAAGGTGATGCTAATTTATTGCCCTAATTGAAAATTGATCTCAAAGTCACTTTAATAAAACCTTTGGTGATACTACATATTTTAGACACCTATAAGTTTTGTTTAAAACCGTAGAACCGCTTTCTCACGCAAGGCAGAACGCAATATAATTATGACCCGGGGCGTATTTTTTAGTATGGTATATTTGAAAGCTTATTCTCTAAGTAGATATGTTGCAAAAATCACCATTGCGATAGTGATAATGCTCGAGAATATTACAAGAATATTAACCCTCGAGGTCTTAGCGACAACTACAGTTTTGCTATTTTGTCAGACTGATCTGTCATGAACTGTCACACTTCAATTGAGTCAATATTTTAAAAATTCACTGCCAGCCCAGTACAACAAAACCGGGAACAAAATAAGCATAAGCGATTGTATTGTTTGATAACCACAAGAAGACTACAAGCATGACAGAGTAAATAAGAAACATTTGGCTCGTTTTAGCATAGTTCAGTTTAGTTTAGTTCAGGAACTTTTGAACTAATTGATTCACAACTAATTACTGAATTACTCACAAATTACTACATGTACGGTAAATTAGTCGGTAAATCAACATAACATAATGGCTTAAATGTTTTTCTACTTTCCCTAGTTGCGTCTCTTTAAACATTATAGTCAGCCTGCATAATGTCACAGATCACATACAAACTTGAGACGTACCAATACAAGATTAGACAAAGATTTACCTCCGTTAAATGTTGCTGCAACCTCGACGAGATTACTATGCGACTGCTGCTGCACTTGATCGGTATTATTTGATTGATCATCTGAATCCTCATCATCTGAATCCTCATACAAAAAACAGAAATGAGTAAGTCTCATTACGGCTCCAAGAACAGCAAACAAACAGACACAGATGGTGACTGGTAAGGAGTACCAGGTGTGAGGGAAATGACTGAAATAAAACAACAGGATCATGGTGATGTTTTCTATCACAAACAGCACATTGGAGACCAACTGCATTCTTTTGACAAGTTTCATCTTCCTGTTTTCTGTTTCGTTTTTAACTGTGATCATCGACAAATCATCTCGTAACCAATGGATGCAGGAGACTAAAACCGATATAAATTTGTTTCCGGAAACCAAGCTTTCTTTTTGGCAAACGTCACATAACACCATCACCGCACAGTGAAGGATCAAAACACTGGTAACCCACCACTTGTAGCTTACAGTGAACAAAGCAACTGCAAAGAGTCGACTGCTTAAAATAAATAGGTACGTTACAAACTGTAGAACTCTATCTTGTACACTGAAGTTGAGGTCTCCTTGGTTACTGTGAAGAGCCTCATCAGCAACAATTGACGCCCAAGCCATGCTGAGGAAAGACACAGATAGGGAAACCATTTGAACTATCGTCACGGATTGCTGTTGAACAACCATGGCGTACAACTGAATAATGAACTGAGGAGCTGATTCAAGAGCGGCCTCGAACAGAACAGCGTATTTGCTCCAAACTAGTACATGCTCGAAGTCTTCACTTGTTTGATCGTTGATACGTTGCCTGCGTTTTAGTAACATCTTTAGGTAGAGGAAAAGCGTTCGGAGCTTCAGCCAGGCCGGATAGAGTGGATTGCATCCAAGAAATGAAGCATGTGTGCATTTCCAAGCCGTAAATTCTTCCAGTTCTGATTCTTCATCTTCTCTCGAAAATTCAAGGGCAAAGTTAACTAAAAGAAAAAAGAAACTTAGCAAAATAAGAAATGTAAGCCCCACACCGAACCACGTCTTATGATCTGTGCGGTAGAATTCCACCAGTCGGTAAGAATGTCAGTGATGGGGTCGGCAATGCTTAAAATGGTTCCAAAAAGAACCACGAAGATACCGTACCATTTGAGTTCTGCCATTACTTCGACCTTTCTGACTCGGTTGCTGACTGCAGAAAACAAAAAAATACTTCCTGTCTCATTGGCTCGTGTTTATCATGGTTGGGAAAGTTGTGAAGTGACCCATAAAACATTGAATTAAAATGGAAATTCGTAGTAAATGCGAGTTCATGTTTTAGACTTCATATATTTTTACGAAACAGAATCAGTGTCTTAACAGAGATAAAAGAGATCCAGACGCAGTGACGGGTGATCATCAATCATCATAAGGGACTTTCCATTCATTCAGCCCAAAATTGCGGAAATTTCGGAAAGACATCAAATGGAACGGAAGATTTCGGTTTGGTCCGATCGAATATTTGGGCACCTTTGAAGATGGTCCAATTTGATCGGTCCTACTGGGTTCCTTTCCATTTGCCAAATTGCTATAGCCAGTACCGCTCTTTTGTATGCTGCTTACAAGTACGATAACCAAACGCGCGGAACCTTAGTCTGCTACACAGCCGTTTTTAGAGTCGTCTGTGTAGCAGACTAGCGGTATCTTGGATTGGGTCGTAATGTGCCGTTCCTTTGGGAACCTGGAGTTTCCAAATTTCAAGAAACCGGAATTTTTGTTGAATAGTAAGCTTAGTCTGCAGGCAACACATTTCGTGGATAAGTTCGGTCAATCTGTTAGGAAACTTTTAAAACAAAGCTGTCTCTGTCAAATTGGTTTTGTTTAACACTTCAGACCTGTTTCCTTTTTTTACACGCAAAACAGAGCATTATCATAATTTTGATCCTGGGGCGCTTTTGTGGCTCATGACACATATGTTGATATGGTAATAGTTCATTAAAGACTGTACGACAAGTTCATATTCACTGTTAATTTGTTAGCAGCTGTCACAAATTGAGGTTTCCTAGCGTTGCGGTCTAAAACTCAACCGAAAATTATATGGTATAAGGTAATCATTTGTGAATTCAAGCAGTTCACCATCGCCTCTCCCACCGGATCGACCCGGCCATTGAGGCATATTAGAAGGGAAAAGGCCTTACTTCCAATTGATGTGCATAATAAAGACAAGTTCAATAAATGTTTTATTATTCATGCAAAATATTTGTAAGCTTACCTCCTCGAAGACTTTTTTTCAAAACTTTGGCCTGTTTCTCGGCCGATTTCAAGATATAAAAAGATGTATTTTCTTGCAAATACTCCTCAAAACGTAGATAACACCCATCGAGCAAAATGTTTTGCGAATTCTTGCATAGCTTCCGTTCAAATTTAGTCAGAATTTCAGCTATTAATTAACTGACTGAGAGACGTCAGAATACAGAATGAGAGAATGTTAGTCGGGAGTACAGCCAGTGTGTTCTGGAAGACATTTTAATTGAATACATAAAGAAATAGCGAGTTTGTTTCGTCATGATTTAAAGACGGAATCCACCATGGCTAATTTGTCTCAGGGTACGGTTACATTGTTAACTGGAATAACGTTAATAAGCCACCCCCTACTTCCTCGAATAAGCGCACTCCTTTGAATAAGGTCAGAACTAATAAATATTCAAGGTGCTTCGGTCGCTCTCTTCTACCCTTAGTAAAAGATTGTTATGGTTGACATCAGATTGTGTTTAGATGGTAGACTGTATGCCTGTCCGGAATGTTTAGAGTGTAAAATGCAAAAGTGCTAATAATTTATACTTAACAACTATTCGCGTTTTGAAGGTGATGCTAATTTATTGCCCCGATCGAAAAGTGATCTCAAACTATTGATAAAACCCTTTGTGATACTAAGGTTTTAAAAAACCTTAGAATTGCTTTGTCACGCAACGCAGAGCGCAACATAATTATGACCCGGGGCGAATTTTTTAGTAAAGTATAGATTTGAAGTTAAGGTTATTCTCTTACTATGTTGCAAAAATCGCCATTGCGATAGTGATAATGCTCGAGAATATTATAAGAAAATTAACCCACTAGGTCTTAGCGACAACTACAGCTTTGCTATTTTGTCGACATCTGTCATGATCTGTCACACTTCAGTTCAGTCAATATTTTTTACTACAACAAAACATTGCTAAGAAGCAATCAGTACGACTCCAGGCAATCAACAAAATTACCATGAGCGATTGTATTGTTTGATAAACACATTCTAGTCATCTACAAGTAGTAGTCACAAACGTACGGTACAAGTACGGGCACCCAACGACGGTTTCCCTACAAATACATTGAAAACACTTTTTAGCCTATCCAGAGTACTTTTAGATCTCTTAGGCCTGTTTCAAACGTCGTGCTACTGCCGTGCTAAGCTGGCTCGACTGTAGCTCGACTGCAGCACGACACTGGCACGACTTGGTTTCAGACGTCGAATTTAATTCACACAATGACAGTCGAATGGGACTGCTGTTGCCAAAAACAAAACACAAAAATAAAGAAACGGTTTAGCAAACTTTTAATATATTCTAATGTATTTATGAATTGAGTTCGGCACGGCAGTAGCACGACGTCTAAAACCAAGTCGAGCTACTGCCGCGTACTAAACAGGGGCGGATCTAGGGGGAGGGTGCAGGGGGTGCGCACCCCCCGTCCCCGCCTGAGATGACCTGCGGTTTTTGTAAAAAAAAAAAAACTATGTGGTTTATTGGTGTTGAAGTAGAGCAAGAGACGAGTGCACCCCCTCCTAAAAAAATCCTGGATCCGCCCCTGCTAAAGTCGAATTTAATTCGATCAACTGAGTTCGGCACGGCAGTAGCACGACGTTTGAAACGGGCCTTAGTCTTTTAGTTAATTATTATTTGTCAGCTACTTTATTTTCCTTCCTATGTACACTTATGTAAATATCTTATATAGTGTCAAATAAAGAATTGAATTGAATCTAGAAATGCATTCTGAGGGCGCTATAAAATTTGTATCTGTTCGGTCATCCTAGGGGAACTTGAGGCTTTTTGAAATAACACTAAGGGCTTCTGATTTTTCTGTTTCCCCTCCGTCACAATTTTGAATCCGAAAATATTAGCTTCCTTTTTTCTAGAAAATAGCCTAACCTGAGGACGAGTGAAATGTGAAAAAATGGAACTTCAGAAAATCATAGGGAATTTATTAGATAAGCTTCGAAAGTTGTTTATGAATGGAACAGCCATCTAGAAATTTTTAGCTGTCCTCAAGTAATAGAAAATTCAAAGCAACATTTGCTTGTCCGAACAGATATTTTACAGAAAACAGTCGTTGGGTGCCCCTGAAAAATACGTGTCCCAGTTGGCACTAGATACATACATACATACTTTATTATATTCCATCCCTTATTAAGGCTTTTCAAAGGTACATACAAACATACTACACAACTAAGTTAAAATAAAATACAAATGACGTTGGAAAATTTATAAACCTAATCTCTCTTACTGTAGCCAGATGACTCATTATTAATAGTTCTAAAAAGGAAAAATGCCCTAAAATATATTATGTTTGAAAGACAAACAAATTCTTCAAGCAGCTTTTATCGCATGAGAGCTTAACGTTTTTGCAAAGTTTGGTTGTTTTAAGGAGCGGAATAAAAACTCCTATAGTTTGGCTATGTGAAATGCTACCAATCATTTTACAATCCGCTAATTACTATGGGACCATACCGTTCAGTATACATTTGAAGACTAAGATAGCTTTTCTAAGAGTATAGTTGTTTTCTTATAGGTACCACTTAAGTTCTTTTAATATAGGAGTTACATGATCGTACGTTTTGGCTTCAGAAACAATCCTACAAGCGAAATTTTGAACAGCCTGGATCTTGTTAAGATGAGTTTCAGAAGTGTTGCTCCAGACAGTCAACAGTAAATAAGCTAGTTGCGGCACTTGAACGTTATAGTTAGCCTACATCCCGGGGCCTACATAAAGACACAGAACACATACAAACTTAGATTGCGACGAGCCAATACAAGATCAGACTATAATCTACCCCCTTTTAATAATGGTTTAACCTCGACGGGATTACTATACGATTGCCGCTGCACTTGAACGGTATTATTTGTTCCTGTTCTTAAACATCATACACTTTAGTCAGCAGACATTATCATCGATCACATATTGACTTTAGACGTACCAATACACAAGATCAGCCTATTTATACCGACGTTTCATAGACATATTGCTGCAACCCTGGAGGGGTTACTTTAGAATGCTACTAAGTGCATATGATCGTTGGGTACTCCTGGATCGGCGACCATCTGATTTCTTCCTTTAGTAATTGAAGTGAGTAAGTCTCATTATTGCCCCGGGAACAGCAAACAAACAGACGCAGATGGTGACTGGTAAGGAGTACCAGTTGTGAGGGAAATGACTGAAATAAAACAGCAGGATAATAGTGATGTTTTCTATCACAAACAGCACGTTGGAGACCAACTGCATTCTTCTTAAATATTCCTTTTTGTTTCCTTCTTCGACGTAATTTGCTTGTATTGAAAAATCATCTCGTAGTCGATGTAATCGATGAAACCAGTAAAAAAACGGCTGGAAGACTTCCCACAGCTGTTCCCATTCGTTGCGGCCTCGTCCTCTGCAAAGCCAAACGATGTCACATATCGTTATTACCGTAAGGTGAAGGATCAAAACAGTGGTAACCCACCACTTGTAGCTTACAGTGAACAAAGCAACTGCAAAGAGTCGAATGCTTAAAATAAATAAGTGCGTTGAAAAAATTAAAACTTTATCTTTCACTCTGAAATGTCCGTCACTGGGAAGTACCTCATAATCAACAGTAGACGCCCAAACCAAACTCAGGAAAGACACGGGTAGAGAAACCATCCGGAAAGATCGTCACCTATTCCTGTTGAACAGCCATAGCGTACAGCTGAATAACAAACTGAGGAGCTGATTCAAGAGCGGCCTCAACAATAACAGCGAATTTAGTGAACGACAGTGGACCATTCCACTGTGGATTCTCTTGATACATTAGAATGCCTGGCGGCGACACTTGTTCGACTCTTTAGAGTAACAAGGAAGTCATGCATTTTTAACTGAAAAAGCGGGGGAAATGGACTGCAAACACAAATGCATGGCACTCTTTACAATCAACACAGTCATCACCACATTCCTTAAAACGCATTGCGAAGTAAATGATTAAAAGAAACAAACATGGCAAAATAATAAAACAGAGCCCTACACTCTGATCAACCACGTCTTGTGACCCGCTCGGTAGAACTGCAAGGAAAGGGGGGTGGGGGTGGGAGGGGGAGTTTATGTCTGCCCACTTGATGGCCTCCCAAACATACACAACCCCATTATATTCTATTTAGACATAAGCTTTACATAGGACTGAGAGGAGCCTAAATCAGTCTGTCAGTCATACTTGTGATTAACGATTGAAGCAAAAACCGCGGTCGACAATTTGCAGGTTACTATTTTTTGCATGCTTTTTAAGTTTGATCCTTTCAGGAGCCTATAGCCCAAGGCGGGCAACTTCCATGTACTTGCGTCACGGCGTTTTTACCGACCAGTTTAAGATTTAGTTAAAGTGACGAATTTAGAATATTTTCTAAGCCAAACAAACCACTCAGCAAATCCTACAGACCTGAAAATGGTATTTTTGACCTTTTAATGACGTTCAGCTTTCCTTCTTCGTATCCTTTACTTTGAATGCATTCATAGATGGAGCGGAGCTTCCATTTTCGCAGGAAAAAGTACTCTAAAATGTATCAAAAAAATAAACCTGTCCGTAAAAATGCCTTGACATGCGAGTTGCTCGGTAGGGGGTTGTGGGTACTTAAATTTCTCGGAGAAATCATTACCCAAGGAAAAGAGGAGGGGGGGAGCTATGACGGCCCACTTTTGCTATGTGTGGATAGCCTCCAAATACACAACCCCATTATATTCTTTAGTGCACTACCCTGACGCCATCTGTGTCAAATGAAAATTTATCCCCCAAAACCATCAAAGTTTCATTCATTTTCTGCGATTTTAATTCCGTTGAATATGAAACAACTAAAAATTCGTATTCTTGTTCATTAAAATTTTAAGAGACTTTTTAATAAATTACAATATACGTTACAGAAAATGGCAAGCATGCCCTAAAATGTGCTACGTAAACAACCAAGTTTATTAGGGAGTTCTGAGAGGTTTTTTCCAGGAGGAAATCTATACTGATCTGTAAAGACTATAAGACTACTGGAAGCATCAGATTCCATAATGGACTCTGATAGGAAAATAATGAGTAAAATAGTTATCAAAGGATGAGTAAGTTGTTCGTCAACTCTTTTTGTGTAAAAAGTTGTCAAAACCAAAGAGAGACACAGAGAGGCGAGTAGCAGTGCAAGACGTTGAAGAATTCTACTTTCTTCGTTTTAAGACTTCCTATGTAATTTTCACCAGTGCATCTCTGTTCAGTGATGGAGACAACTTGTTGATTTGCTCTATTGTTCCTTGGCGTACTGGCTTGCACTTGCCAATGTATAGGAGCGGGTTATACCATCACTCTGACGAAAAGCAATGTAAACAAAGTGACTGAACCATGTGAAAAATTATTGCAAAAACAGATAGGATAATCTTTTAAAAGGGGGTGGGGGGGAGAGGGTGACAAAAAGAAGTCATATCTTGGACGAGTTTGCATTAAAATAGATTTTATCCGGGAGAATGTCTGCCACAGTAGCACAATAAACTGAGTTCATGAGAATTAACAAAGAGCAGAAGTATAGTCCTTTCACCTTTCCCAGGAAACGGGAAACCCCAATGGTTCCTTTTTTTTTTTTTTAAATAAATTTCTTGTTGTCTTCCTTGGAATGAAAATTAAAAATAAAATACGGTTTTTTATTTTCAGCTCCCCAGGGTAAAAAAAACCCAACAGGGCACCTTTTAATATAATAAATCTCTCCATATCCTATTTTATTTTATCCCTTTTGTGTTATTGCATTTAATCCCCATTCAATGTTTTTTTTAATTTTGGTTAATGATTA